>JALJCO010012861.1:0-61823 GCA_023101725.1 Atherinomorus stipes | reverse complement strand
TAGACAGAACAAAAACATGGAACATGTGATGCTGCGCAGATTTACAATGAAACACAAATTTGTCAGCACTGATGCAGCTCACCAGAATGGAAAAACTTTGGGCTTGCAGAAATGATCACCTTATTTCAAGTCCAAGAAGCACATACAGTATTTGGTGTAATTGTTAGCTATAGTTGAAGTTATGGATCATAACAACTTAAAAACAGTTTTCAGAAAGACAATACCATCAAACATGTTGGAATTTTGTGCTTAAATCGGCTTGATCTGTGACCTATGTCATGTCTTCTGGCTGCTTTGATGAATCACTTGGAGCTGCTCAGGTGTTGGTAACGGTCAGTTTTATTCCAGCAGTTAGGCAGCATCTGCATTCAATGCAAAAGGGAAACATGGATATCAGGTAACGTGGACACAGCACACTTTTACTCTCTGAAAGGGCGTTAGCACATTTTAAGTTAGCTAGCTAGGCTATGAAGCTTCTTAACATAGATATAACTAGATGCCGCCCCTCCGGCGCTGCTGTCCATTGGAGTGATACGTCAGCTTGGCCACCATCTTAGGCAGGGGGAAGCCGCATCTCCCTCATTGCATAAGTCAATGTAGCCAGAGATCTATCTCCACTTAAATACACCATAACTGACTTTCAATTTTCAACCAATTTTCAAGCAATCTTGGTTTATTATAGATATCTGATATTCATGACAAAGCATAGATTATTTCATTTACATATACACATACTTAGATACACACCCACATGCATACATAGTGATTTTATAGCCTGGTACACCAGCCTGGCCAGCGCTATGTATGAGACACATGGCAAGTCTGACTTGTCATGCGTCTCATAGACGAGGTGTCGTTTAAACAGTTTGTCCTGTAATGAAAGATAGGAAACAAAGGAGTTGGCTTAAAGGATAACTTTCTTTTTTTTTTTTTGTCCAACCTGGAACTTATTTCTAGGAGTTTATACGTACATTTACTCACCGGTAAAGTTTCTACATCACTTTGACTCCTTGGGAAGATATTACGTTGAGTCGCCCTTCAGTGTACATCCAGTAAAATGGCGGAGACAGGGGAGTCACTATATAAGACAGTAGCTGCAGCAAAAACTCCTTGATTTCCTCAATGCTTTGAGTAGAATGAACGAATCATGGGTAATATTGTCCTGTGAGTTCAGAGTTTCGCAAATTGTGTTTTTGTTGTTTGGTTAGCAAGCTGCTCTTCTCAGCTGTACAACGCAATCGCGCATCGTGAACACGTAGCCCCAAAACTGACAGAAAGCTAAATCTGCACTTACGGGACAACAGTACTTGTTTGTTCGTTCATTGTACTTAAAGTATTGGTGAAAATCAAGGAGTTTTGCTGCGAGTGACTGCCCCATCTCCACCATTATACTGGATGTGCACCAAAGGGTGACTGAACATAATATCTTCTGAAGAAGCCACAGTGTTATGGGTGGGCCTACTGGGCCTGGGCCCACCCACTTGCGCTATGTGCCCACTCGGTAAGACTGCCGATAGATCAGCATTTAGTACTCGAAGCTGCAAAAAAACAGCAAACGTGTTAACAAGGCAGTTGTGGTCAGGTATTCTTTCTGTACCTGCTCATAATTAGTGGGCTAATTTATAAAGCTTGGGAAACAACATTACGCAACTGCAGCTGTCATACTTGCAGACACGGCAGTGACAGCGCTTCGCTTTCACTTTCACCACTTCAAATCGAAATAAATAAATAAATAGATGGAGGAAACATGCAAGAGCTGTTTCATTCTGAGAAAAAACTGAACAATCAGACAAGGAAACGTTATCTAGACTGAATTAGGAAGAATTGACCCATATGAGCACAAGGAATGGTCCAGAAGTATTAGATTGCAGTAAAAGGCAAGGCAAGTTTATTTGTATAGCACATAACTTTACATACATACACTTTACATAACATAAGAGGAAAGAAAAAAAAATAGGAATAAAAAATTAGAAGCATGATTCAAAATTAAAAAAATGAAAAACATTTAAGATTGAAGGCAGGCGAGACGCATTCGCGCCTGTCTGCACGCTGCTCCACCTTCCACAGCCAAACCACACACCCCGCCACATTTACGCTTCCCCAATGATCAGTTTAATATCACAAAATATTGATAATCAGAATTTGAATAGCATCACTTCAATGTAGATTTGTCTAACAATAAAGTAATTCAATGGTAAAATTCTCATTAACGGTTTAACAATATAGGTTGGCGTGGTTATGAAGCAGTGGTAGATATTGTTTTCCCTTTTTCCCGTGACTTAATCGTATATGTCACTCCTTTAAGTTTGACCGGAGTTTTGTGAACTGCATGAACATAAAGCTAAAGAAAAAGATGCAGCGTATATGGGTTCGTGGGGTCATATGGCAGTGGTGGAAGTTAATGTTGGGCCCATCCTGATCTGAGCAGGCCCGTCCTGAGCGGGAATTCTGGCGCCGCGCCTGTTCTGAAGGACTCAAAGTGATGAAGAAATTTTACTAGTGAGTAAATGCACGTTTACACTCGTAGAAATAAGGTCCAGGTTGAAAAAAAAGAAAGTTATCCTTTAAGTATAGGAAGTAGTAGAGTTATGCATTTAGCCCATTAATCACTCTAAATTGTCCCTAGGAGTGAATGTGAGTGTGAGTGTATGTCTGTCTCTCTGTGTTGGCCCTGTGACAGACTGGTGGCCTGTCCAGGGTGTCCAGGTTACCTCTTGCCTGATAATAGCTGGGGTAGGCTCAGTAACCCTATGACCTTGAACTGGACTGAGCAGTACATACATTCAGTAAATGAACGAATGAATGATTAATTTCTAGAGATAGTAGTGATGGGATTAAGGACTTTTCTGTACCCCTCTGATATTTTAGGGTAGGGATGGGCATATCGATTCCTGGAGTCAACACTTTGATACTAGCCGGACAAAACATTGGATTTGATACTGTTTTGAGTGTCCAGATGCTGCTGTAGAGGGACAAAACATGCAATTTATTTCCACTTCTGAGAGTTTTAGGCAATGAAATTATGTGTAAAACCAGCCAGATTCAAGCTTCTGTGTCACATGATGTCAGGATGCTGACAGGAAAAACTTCAGCATTGAACTTTTTTTTTTCCAGGGACTTCCATCCAAGCTCTCTGGCCCATCTGCATAATAAGAACATGCTTTCAGAACAGGTTTTACAGAACATCAATAGACTTGCAGTAATTCAGGATAAGTCCAACAAGTGTGTTTAAATTCAGCACATGGGAAATATTCAAACAAACCCACTCTATAACTGAATGTTCCAACAACAATCCCAAGTGTTAAATCTTACTACGCAATGGTATTACACTCACACAGCTATAATTGCTCCCCACAGCAGAGTTAATCGTGTTTGAATCAACACTGAAACTTTTAACACTAGAAATTTTACACTTTTGAGTTTGCTGTGAGTGATTGATGGGCAATAGACAAATAACATACGTAATTAGAGCAGAAATTGGCAGATGTTTTTTAAGTCCCATTACTCTCACAGCTGATGTATAATAATATTAATATATTCAAAGCTTTTAATTAATCTTAACTTAGGGGGCAGTGAACTAAATTTTATTGAATATTAAAAAACTATTCAAAGAAACACCTTCTACACCCTCTTCAACTTGGGCAATTTTATTTAATTGTCATTATTTGTATAAAATAGTTTTGAACTTGACATTAAAGAGGAATTCTTTTTTAAATGGTCACAAAAGCCAAATTATGTTGAACTTGATGGGTTTATTAAAGAAATAAAAGGGGGCAAAATCCAAGGGGGTGAATACTTTTAAAGGCGCTGTATTTTCACATGTTTGTTAAGGCTGGTACTTTTGTCCTTGCCTGTTGGGCGTGAGCATGGAAAACCAGCAATACCAATGAAGCGTTGCAGTTTGTTTCTTCATTTTAATAGTTTAAACCCTTTTGGCCACAAAATCTGTAATAAAACTTTCCTTGGACTTGTTTTGACAGGTTTTGCAAATCTTTAATCCTGACCTTGTAAATTTCTAGTATATTATTTCCAGACAATATATTAAAATTTATGAAGTGAATCTGTTTGCATTCATTTATTTCCAAACACTATTGCTGATAGCAACAGCAGAGGATTTTTCTTAAAAAATAGAGCCTTTATCTATTTATTTATTTCAACTTGGATAGAAACCTCTCTGTATTTCATTAGATAAGCGTGAGAAGCAAAACAATTATGTAACAATAATTTTAAAAAGTGGTGAACAGAGTAAAGAAAACACTTTGTCATTGCAGAGAAGTATTCCAGGAAATTATTATGAGTGGCAGATATTTTATTTATTTATTTTACATTTACTATCAAACCATCGATTTTCAAGAAACACCTTCATATAATTGGAAAAAAAAACATCCACCTTGCAGCCAAAGTAGAAACGGGATCTTTAAGCAGACTTTGCTGGCCGATCTCCCCTCTTCCTCGCTCTCTGTTGCCCTTTCTGGGAAGAGCAGAAGCTTGTCAATAACTGTCAGAGGCTGTCTCTGTCAGTCAGGCCTGTAAAGCTGCTCGGCCCTCTGGTGTAACAGGAGGATCTAACAGAAACAACCTATAACTGACACAGCTCCAGATCTATGCAGTGTAATCACCGGGGAGCCCACCTCTCAAACTGCAGCCTCACCAGCTGCCTGACAGTGGACACGTGTGGTGTAATTGCTTTTCATACCATTCAACCTTTTAAAATTGATTACTAGCCATGTAAGAGGCTTTACTGAGAAGCGTGCAGGCGGGATGGGGGTGCCGTGGTGGGAAAATTGCTTGACAATGTCATGCTACAAAATGTGTATCTGTAAATAATGCAGCCGACTCCTCTTTCATGCTGGGAGGCTTCAGGCATTGAGCCATCACACAAAAAGGGTCTAATCCCCCTGTGTTTGAAAGACCACCTAGGACATGAAGAAGGCTTTTTGCTACACGACTTATTTTCTTCTCAAATATTAGGTGAAGCTGCTGTTTTGCACCATTGTACATGAAAATATGACTGTATTTCCTGAGGGGATTTATCTCTTACACAGGTAAAGGTGTGTGTATGAGGGGCTCAATTCTCCCGAGATTCCCTCTTTCTAGGCTCCAAGCTATGTATTTAGAAAGTTTAGTCCACAGAAAGCATCCCGGGGATCCATTTTGGGTGTGATGACAGTCAACAAAGACAGCCCTTATAAAAGAGATTGAAAGATTTAAAAGCTTTTCTGAGTGGTTGTTTTCCCCCTACTACTGACCAAACCATGCTGTGTTTAAGATTGCTTTGTAACGCATACAGAGCAGCGTTAAGCACACTGATCCCTCCCAAGTGACAAGACTTTTTTTTAAATACAGTTTGTTTGGTTTTTTTAAGTGAAAACCAGCTACGTGCATGGAACACTTAAAAAAAAAAAAAAATAATATATATATATATATATATATATATATATATATATATATGCTTTTTCATGATCACTAAATTAAACTGCCACTTCTAAACTTGAAAAGATTTTCTTGCTCCTCTCTTCTCGGAGCTCTCTCCCAGGCAGTAAAAGTCAGTCCGGTCTTGTTTTGTGACTTGTTCTGTCCCTTTCTCTCATCCTTTTCCACACTTCCTCCTATAACGTCATCTTTGGATTTCTTTGCCAAATGTGTGCATGTTCATATGGCCAGTCTGTTTTTATCTAGTGTGAGAGATGTCCAGATCCAATCATGTGATTGGAAATCGAGGCCAATCATGTGGTGTCAGACTCGATTGGAATTGGCTGTTAAATCCCAGTCAGGGATTGGATGAGTGTTTCTTCTTCATTGACTCAGCTGTGGTGGCTGCCATGGTTATATTATCAGCACCATGCCTTTGACATGCCGAGAATGGAATAATTTCACATGTACGACGTCAAAATTTCTTAATTGAAACTGCATCGCATCCAGAAGCATCAGCGGTAGGATACTCTGCTGTCACACATCTGCTCTGCACGTGAACACAGCATGCAGAGAGTGGTGACGGGGAGAGAGGCGGGGCCTACATGCAGGTAAACTTCAGACACAAGCTTCTCACCCGTGGAATCTGGAGAGAGGAAAGGTAGCTGCTAAACAGTTGCTGTAGATTTTACTATAGACATTCTGGTAAAATACTCATGATGAACAGTAAATGCGATGCTGATGCTGGGAAACTGTCTGAATCTTCATAAATTACAAGTACAAAGTGATTTTTGGTTGATTGTTTTCACAGCTGTGAAAACAACCTATATGCCAAACAAAACCCAAAACAAAACAACAAAAACAAAAAAAACACAGCTTCTCATTCAGATAATTCCAAATTGGGATTTTGAAAATACAGTATTTGTGGCAACTTTTTTTTTTTTTTTCTGGAAGCCTGATAGTAAAAAAAAAAAAAAGAGAGAGAGAAATTAAAAAAAAAAAATATACTGTAAGACTTTAAAGATGTCAGAAACTTCAGGATTAGGATAAAGCGTTTTAATTTTGTTAACCACAGTATTAAGTTTTCTAATAATTAGGGGTGCAACCATACAAAGAACTCATGGCTTGGTTTGGTTTGATTCGGTTCAATATTTTAGCATCACGGTTCAATATTTTTCTAAACAAAAAAAGCATATTTTCATGCCTCTTTAACCAAGGTCTTTTTGTCCACAATAGCTTACCATAGGATCATACGTGATATGAAGTAGTTCCAAATGCCAGATCTGAATGTAGTTGAACACAGAGCCACTGCGTTTTCAACACAGAGCTCATAATCAGAACAAAAGCTGATGAGAATAAATTAAGAACTCTGTAAGCTATTGTGTGATATGCGATACACAGCTGCTCATGGTTCGATACCTGTACAGTTCGGTTCAATAGCCTACGAATATGTATTGTTGCACCCCTACTAATAATGTATTTTAGAAGTATTGGGACTCCGTATCAGCCGATAACCAAAATCAAATGACTCCGACTCAGGGGGAAAACAATCTGATCGGGAAATATTTAATCCAGTTGCTATCATGTGACACTGTTCTGTAAAGTGAAAAGCTGCTCTAAAGTGATGGTTGGAAGCGTAAAAGAAGCTATGAAGTTATAATAGCTAGTTGGGTGTTTACGCCAGAGAGAATGATGCAATTCCTCAATCATACATTGGCTTCTTACAGCCTGGGTTTCGCCATCAGACAACTCTTCAATGTTTGGTTTAATTGTTTATAGATCGAAGTTTGGAACTGTCGCATACGTGGAGAAAATTTGCAATCGTGCTGCATTCAAGACAAATTGGAAGCTGGATTCACAAATGTCCAAGTTGGAAGAAAAAATGTAAAAAGAGCCTATAAGGTCAAAGTTGCTTATTTCAGAAACCAATTATACCCTCTGAAGCACAAAAAAGCCATTCTTTTTTAAAGTATTGCTTTTTTAACATAAATTCAATATGGAAACAGTGACTTTTTCCACAGTGATGAATAACTGTGTTGTTGTTTCTGCCTCATACATAATATGCGGCTCACAAACGGGACATATAAAGTAAAATTAAAGTAAAACAAAGATGAATAGGTTATGTTTACTTGGTCTTAGCTTTTGTCCGCCAACTTCTGTCGTAAGAGTTGATGCTCGCAGCCGTTTTCTAAATTTTGATTAAAAATCAAACACAAACAAAATGGTTTTGTTGGATCACTGTGCCTAGCTCAAACAAGTGTCTTGATTTTTTCATATTGTGTTGGAATGGATCAATACCAAACGCAAATATGTTAAAGGCAGTGAAGTCAAGCAGAGTCAGAGATACAGCAAGTTTATGATTCAAATCAGGTTTATCTTGAAGTTCATGTTGAGGTTAGCATCAGAGTGAATGTCAGGGAATTTATCCCAAGGTATCGCTAATGGGAGTGCTTACGTAGGGAGTGTATTCACCAGAGTTTCTATCCTTTCAGCGTCTCACGCACCTATGTTCAGGAGTTCACTCAGCGGTCTCTGAGGCCTGCTTGCAGAGCCTTTTACTGCATTTTCTTCAGCCACTCTTTTTCCTTTAGTGTCAAGGATTGGTCTGACATCTACTGACTCCCTGCCTTTAAAAAGACGAAGGCTTCTCCTGAAAAGCTGGGAGGGTGCTCACCATGTAAAGCTTATACTCACACTGCTGACGCTCCTTAGCCTTGGCCTCTCAGCTTCTGGAAAAAAAAAAAAAATCCATGAGAAGTCTCCAGTAATCATACGGATGTGAAAGGAGTGTGGTTTTAAGGGACTTTGGCTGTGCAGCTTCAGTGTGAAATAGTAATGTTCAGCTCAGTCAGGAGGATCTGTAAAGGAAAGCAGAAGTGCAGTCAGCTTGATCTTTCAGGAATTCTTCTCTTCCCGTTTCAATTTTAACAGGCTTTACAGTGAATTGATCTTCAAACAAGCTTTCAATACAGTGTCAAGAATGGGTATGAGACACCCCTCTGCCATCATTTACTTTAAAAAAAAAAGAAGGAAAGGATCTGGGAATTACATTCAGTTGAGTTTTCAGCCAGAGCTCTTTCTCTCAGCACTGAAATTATTTCATTTTAGCTGCAGCCACAACCAGAAACCATAATATTTTATACAGTGAAGCACTGTTTTATCACCAATTTGAGAGGCACACACAGTGTGCACATTTGTAGTGATTGTATTGTTGAGTCAACAATTAAAACTCCAAGCTAATTTATGATACTTTTGTTCCACCTGTTAATTTGTTTTTTTAATCTATTTTTTGTGTAAAAGTACAAGTATTTTGTGAATAATGCTGAAATAAAAATGAAAATGAAAAAAACGACACGGACCAGACAGTTGTTTGTGATTTGCCGTCTCGTGGGGGCGTTTTTTTGACACTGCACCCGGTGCAGTGACAAAAAGGAGCTGGCATAATTTATGTTTTCTGGGCCATGTCGGTCCTTTTTATATCCAAACCACACCCATGCTACAGAAGTTACTCCTCTGTTAGGTACAAGCTCCTCTGTTTGGGTTGGCAGGTCATCTTGATGAGAATTAAAGGTAGAGTCCGAAGTCCCCCCCACTGTTTCTGTTGGCAAACAGCAGTATTCAAACTGAGCGCCCCTCCCTCTCAGGCTAATGGCCGCCTCGTTCTTCAGCCTTTTCAGTTTCAAGCTTCTCCTTCAGAGCTCAGAAGTGGGTAAAAGCCAAACTAATATTAGCCCTGGTTTTCCAACGTGCACTATCTAAAGCTCTTACCTTTTCTTCTGTGCATCCGCCGTTTTTTCTTTCTTTCTTTCTTTTTCCTTTGAGAGTTCAAGTGACTGCTCCAATCATTAGCTTATTCCCACACAGCGTCATGCTCTTAGTTCTGTCATTGGCTGGTGATAGAAACAGAAATCTCCACCCAGAAACGTCCCGACCAGACCAGAACAAAGAGAAAAAACGAATTACAGACAGGGGGAGAGAGAGTTGCATTCAAACTCACCACTGCATGTGAGTAGAGGCCCAAAGGCGTGGTTTGAGACGGATTTCACATGCACAAGTCTAACATTTATTTTCAGG
This sequence comes from Atherinomorus stipes, assembly GCA_023101725.1. Classification (NCBI taxonomy): domain Eukaryota; kingdom Metazoa; phylum Chordata; class Actinopteri; order Atheriniformes; family Atherinidae; genus Atherinomorus; species Atherinomorus stipes. Next base: position 52,337 of record JALJCO010012861.1, on the reverse strand, counting down.
AGGGAAACTTCGGACTTTACCTGTAGCCTAATTACCATGGTCTGAAACACGCCACCAAGTCTTCATCATGCTTGATTAGGACGGAACATCTTGACATAAAATACTGCAGTAAAGCAGCTAACTGTGGCGTAAATGATAATCAGAGGCGGACCTACCTGGTCCTGAAAGTAAAAATATTGTCCGGAAGTTTTTTCAACCAATCACCAAACCAGCTGATTTTAATTAGCGTAGGTTGGCGTCTGCCAACCTGATATCACAAAAATACATGACATGAGCACAAAAAGCCTTACTCATGTACGTGTCCCTGACACGTAACTGATTCAGATTACGTGCCACTGACATGTAAAGTCGCGCAATGTTAAAGATAAGCTGTTTTTAAAAAGTCTAAAGCTGGCGGCACACTACACGATTATTTGCCCGATTTTACCCACGATTGTCAGTCGGGCATATTAGGCTCCAGTTGGGGCTAGTTGGGTTCAGTCTGCCTCGCCAGTTGGCAGAAAAATCTTTTGGGGTGTCTGAGGAAGCGACTCAGATCTCCAAGTGTGTTACAAAAACGGACCCGACACGACCTCAGTCGTAGTCAATGAAACATGTTTGAAAACTAGAGGCAACTACGCCCGACTGGGAGCTGCGCAGCAGAACTGCTGCGGCCGCATGTGCAAAGAACTGCTGGATTTCCTACAGAAAGCCAGCATACGCTCAAAACCTGACAATGTCGTGTGCACAATAATTTTCAGATGCAATCTATGCATATTATGCATGGATCTAAGTAGGTAAATTTCCTTTTTACATCCCAGTAAACGTGGAATAGAGCGCAGATGTTGGGATTCTCCTCTCTGCACGATCAGAAAGACAAAATGACTATGGAAGTGAAGAAAAATGAAGAATTTAACTGAGTACGAACTTGAAACTGTTTGGGGGCAAAAAATGTGTTCAACTCCGGCATTACACGCAAACAGAAGAGAGGTGATGAGCTGAGAGTGTGTGACGCTGCTGTGGAGTCAGACTGATGGCTCCCAAGGTTATTACATATTTGTGAAACATATTTGTTTATAGGCTACAGCAGCCTGCTCACTGCCCGATGTCACTTTAAATATTGTATCTATTAGCCGACACAACTTGTAATTGTGACAGCCAGGTGCATGCGCAGCCATGTGCCACAGCCTTGGGAATAAGTGATGCGCGGATTGATTGATTTCAATAATCTTGCCTGTCCCGACCCACAGCTATTAAATACACTCCGTGGCGATGCCATGCTATTTTTTCCTGTAGGTGCACAGGGGTGCAGACCACATCATTTATGGAGCTGTTAAACATTTTATTTAATGCCATGCCAACAGCCACGATGCACAAACGCATACAAACACACACGCTTGTATTTAATACCCATTCAGGCCTATGTTTACCTCCTCTAGGGCTGTGTTAAACGATTATTTTTTAAACGATTAATCTATCGATTATTTTTTCGATGCATCGATTAATCTAACGATTCACTTTTTTAGCTCGATTCGACTCGATTCGATTCGATTCGATTATCGATTATCTCCTCATAAATTGACAGACAGCAATTTATATATGCTGATATAGATATCTAAAATGTAAAAAAAGAGCATGAATAAAAAGGCAGTGGGAGCAGCAGCCTGTCATGGAGTTTTTCATGAACCAACAGAATGTAAAATTTATGTTGAAAACACAGCGGACTGAAAAACAGGCTTTTAATTCTTTCATTTACATGAAAATAATAATAAAAAAGTCATTGAAATAATATGATCATGTAAACTTGGAGGATTTAAGCTAAGACAGATATTATTTTCCAACAAAAGATAATGAAGATAAGTAAACATTCAGAGTTGAACATCTATATTGAACATGGGTCTAGCTTCCAGAAAAAGTGCATCTTCATCTTTATTCTGTTAATGCTTAATACGGGTGCCAATCACTTGGAAATGAAATTAAAAATTCTTTATTTATCCCAGAAGTGACTACACAATACTATTACCAACAGATGAAACACGAACATGAGGTTGAGAACGTGACTTTAATTATATAAAGTCAGAGACGAGACAGCTCCCGGCATCAGCTGTAGTTCCACCCACGGCCAGCAGATGGAGCTCGTGCTTCATGCTGACCGTCTCAAACAGGCCTGACGTGTCTGAAGACATGGCGTCCATCTCACGGAAGTTGTCTCATGTCTCATTAGGCTTCGGATTCGCCATCCCTAATATATAGTTTTACCTTCGATAAACGAGTGAGGGCCTTCACTGCCTTACACTTTGGAAACTTGGAAGAGCCACTCGCGGAGCTCGCGCCGCCATCTTTGTTTTAGTCTGAAGTCGCATGGCGCCGCCATCTTTGTTTTGGTCTGATGACGCATCGGTACGCATATTTTGCGTCGACGTAATCAATTATGTCGACGAATCGTCCCAGCCCTAACCTCCTCCAAAAAGTCTACGTAGAATCTAACTGCAGTACAACTCTGTTGAAGAAAAAAGCAACAGCTGATGTAGGCACGCCGCCACAGCGCTGCGTTTTACGCACGGACACACCACAGCCTCAATGACAAAAATCTACCTGATTCTGCTGCCAAATAACACGGCAGCTTCCAAATCAACAAATGCATTTTTAAATATCACACCGTAGGTCCCGCGGGACAGGGGTCGGCCCCGCCATCACTATTGCGAATCCCTCCTGTGTCCCCGAATGTCACAGGCTCGGGATTTCCCCTAAATTCGCAGACGGGGGGCAGCAAACAGACTACCACAACAAAATGGAGAAGATGATTTGTGCATCTTCTTTTCTGTATAATGGCAGTTGGCACACGAGGAGTCGGTGATTTCCACCACCTCAGTTGGGTTGAACGATCTTGTAGTTTGGAATCCCGTGGAGGAGACAGTCGTTAAATATGTTATCCCCAATCTTGGATGATGTTTGCGTGAACACCCCAGTCTTTTCAAAATCGGCAACAACTGTGACAGTCGTGTAGTGTGCCGGCAGCATGAGACACGTCGTCACATGAAGAAAAGGTTTTGCAAGTGTTTTTATATATAGTTAAACTTAATTTAGCTCGCTGGCGATGCATTGCTTCAAAAATCGTGACTCTTTGAACCACGTGACGCACAACGCCATTTTGGGTAAACAAGTCTGAAATCCAGCAGCTGTGAGATCAGTTTATGGCAGGAACGTGAGCAGGTTTTATCTGAGACTTCAACAACATCAACATGGTGAATACGTGTGTTTGTGCAGGAAGCACAGATTCAAGTCTCTCTGGACATCGTGTCCAACTTTCACTTGTCCTGCAGCAGCTGCAGCCTCAGTCAACTTGTGAAGGAAAGCAAACAAACATCGAACGGTTAATTATCCAGGTGTGGGCGGATCGCGGGGTAGTGAAGGAATTTTTTATTTTATTTTTTGTGGGAATTACGAGTCTGTTACAGAGGCTGTTACCAGGGTGACCGTGAAGCTCGCGTTGCTTTACCAGTGAGGGGGATGCTTCGCTGCTGTGATCCAGGAAGAGAAGACGGTTAAAACCAGGAATGGTGGTGAGATCTTCTTTATTTCCAGAGTCCCAAACACTCCCACTTTGGTTTATTTAATTTGGTGCTCCGCTGGTTTAAAGATCATCTAAGGCCAGGTAACTTGCGCTTTGCTCTCTGCAGCACATGCTCAGTCCGAGTTTGAAGCCAGCAGCAGCAGTAGCTTTGCCCCAAACGCCCTCACAGCAGTCACAGGATTTCACACAAGTTTTTAACTCCTGCGACACACGATATCTTAAAGAAGTGCAGTGAAACACAAACAGCTGACTGCTCTAACACAAGGTGGAGCCGTGACTTAACGAGGCTGCGTTTTGCCAGCGACGCCATCTTCATCACCATCAGCTGTTTAGAGTTTACATCGGAACATGTTAACATCAGACTAGCGTCTGCTGCAATCTCTGTATCTTACGCAGCTCTGCATCTTAACCAGGTTTTATCGCCCAGTTCAGAAGCTGATGTGGAGAATATATACGAAACACTTATCGAACGTTGCCTTCGTTACTGGCCTACATACCTCCATCCGGTTTCAGCATTGTTATGAATGTTGCTCTGTTCACGCTCTAGGGGGCAGTGTCCATTTACCGTCCCCATTGAACATGGTGTTGGCCTATGGGTAGAGGAGGTACTATAGTTTTTGCTGCGTCTACTTCAGAAACGTACGCAGCGGTGGCATGTCCGTCCACTTAAAAGTGGTCAAAGTAATTTAAACTTTTGACATTTTTAAATGCCCTCTTCCTACTCTTCTTTGATTTTTACAAATGGGTAAACTGTAAACTCTGACTCTACACTGCCGCCATGATTTCTGGTGGTATTACTCTGTTTCGTCCAGAGCACTCCCAATTCATAAGCTCTCTCAAATTGGACATACTGACGGATGAAATGACCTCCGGATACGGATGAAAGCGTCCGTAGGGTCTGAATGGGGCTGTACGTGTCAGTGGCATGTAGTTTGAAGCAGTTACATGTCAGGGACACGTAAATGAGTAAAAGCCCTTTCAGATAGAACGCGTTTTTCGCCGAGTTCACCGCGGGGTAGGGCGCAGAGTCGGCGGCAGACCCGGCGGCAGCAAACACGTCAGGCACGCGTTGCTAAGCGACAGACCAGGAAGTGTTTCCTCCCCGGCACGCTTCGTTGTGAGAGATGTACCTCTCATGGTCGCAGCAAAGAGCTTTGCTCCAGAGGAGAAGGAAGAGATCAGCAGCAGATAAAAGGGTGGGGGTCCACCTGATCCTGATAACAAGGCAGAACTTGGGGGAGTTCAGGTTCGTCCGGGAGCTGCATTCTTTCACCCAGACCGTTTCCAGGTTTACTTCAGGCTGAACAAGGACCACTTTTTTTCCCCCTGAACTGGCCTCTCCTATTGGACGCGCTAGGATGTCGTCACAGCGCGCTGCGCCCGAATTAAAAAATGTTCAATTCGAGCGCAGCGGCGTCAGCGCCACCGCGGCGGCATGCGCCCATCTTGTGCGCCGCGGTGCTCCGCGGCATGGCGGAACGCGCTGCCGCGGCGGTACCACATACACAATGAATGGGTTTGCCGCCGTCCTCTTGCGCTTGCCGCGTTCTATCTGAAAGTGCCTTAAGGCTGTTCGTGCTCATGTCACATATTTTTGTGGGATCGGGTTACCACTGCAGGTAGATGAGCTCGTCAGTGAAAACACCTGTTCTAAAGATACAGGCAGATCAGGTGTTTTCACTAACGAGCTTATGTTGGAAAATCCAAAATCATGGCATGATTTTTACTTTCTGGCACCTGGATTGTCCACCTCTGATGATAATGGCAGATGTCAACATGACCAACATGTGTTGCTTTGGAAAGAATTTGAAATAAAAGAAATATTTAGTACCTAGTACTTTTATTTGTTTAGTATATCATTTCAAACTGCATTGGCATTTTGTAATGCTGATATAATACATTTATTAATTAAGTTTTCCAAAAAGAAAATTGCTAAATCGTTATGTATATCGTTATCAGCATATAAAATGAGCTGTATTGGTACATGAGATTTTGGTGACATCGCCCAGCCCTAACTCTTTGTAAACACAGTTTCCCTGCATTTATGCTCTGGTTTGTTCATTGCCCACGGCAGGGCAAAGCTAACGGACCAACAACGGCACCAAAAAAGTACAAGAAACCTAAATCAGATTGTTTCACATATTTTTGACACTGTCCCCATGTAGCAGCAAAGACTTTTAACAGGGAGAGTTGTGTTTAACCTGCAGTGGATGCAGGAAAATGAGCCCATAGATATAATAGCACGTCTGGGAGCCGAGACTTGACAGAGCCGTGTTTTATGCTAAATGTTATCTAATGCTCACAATCACTTATTTCTAAAAGATGGAGAGCTCAGGAGCTTTGCTCTGCACTGTGTACATAAAACTGAACCACTGGATGATGTTTATCAGGTATTGGATAACGATTAGCAAGTTAGTTCGTACGGGAAACCTACAGTACGGTGTTCATGAATCATCAGAAATAAGAAAAGCAGCTAAGGAAAATAAAGGTTAGTAGAGCTGCATGAGGTTTTTTTGCCTGAGTTAATTTTCTCTACTCAAATTACTTTCCCGCCATATTTCCCCCGTTTCTTCACACTTCTCCTGCAGTGGCAGAAGTCAAACGTCCTGTTCATGCACCAACATGTCAACAGGAGAGCCATCTGGGTTCTGAAATAATTATTTCATAGTGGAACTAAAAGTAGGCTACATAGAGTCAACGGCTGCATATGAGAATCGAAGCTGCATTAATTCACAAATATAAAAAGTTTGTTCATTTGTTCTTAAAGTTTTCCTGGGCATGAGAAATCTGGTGACTTTTCACTTACCACAGTGCAAATCTTTGACACTTGGAGCTTTTTTTTTTTTTCCTTTAATTTATTCATTTTCTTTTAACAAGCAAGTCTTTTATTACAGTAATAGTTTGACCACCAAACTCTTGTACCAGCCAATAATCCAGCTTGAATAATCACACTGTAGCACGTCACAACATTCTGAAGTTTCATTTTCGAAGTTTTGTTTCAACCACCAACACAGAGTTGCTGATAACAGTGACTCGGTGCTGCAGCAGAGAGGCTGTTCACTGCTGCAGAGGGAAGTAAAGCAGCAGCACAGCAGGAACTAATATCCACTCTACAAGACACATGTGGCCCAGGATGCTGGAAACAGCCACAGGCTTCCAAAGGGATGTTGCTTCAGCAGATTTATTTCTGTTTGTCAGAGTTGAAGACATGTTACTGTTGTGTTTTCCATTACCTTAGGTCTTATTTTACACTTTAAAGAAGAACAAACTTTTTTTTTTCCTTTCATTGCTTTGTTCTCATCACATTTCAAATGTTTAATCTGTCTGAAAAGTTTCCTGGAAAAATAGACAAATAATTAGGTATATGCCATTTGCCCTTTTTAATGATATCTGATATACCGATATTGTCCAACCCTCAATTTTTGATATCTGATAGCAATCTATATGACAACTGTGAGGTTGTATCTCAAACTATGAGACAAAATATGAGCGTACCTTTCATAGTTTGAGATTTACAACTATATTATAATCTGAGAGCAAAGATCCCAGAATAGTCTTAACTCAGCCAGACGAGTTCATTTTGGACATCTGGCTACCATATATTAGATACTAGCAGGTATTAGCCACCATGTGGATAAAATATAATGTTTCTGACAACCTGCTGGTAACTTAACCAAAAACTTAAAACCAGACATGTTATAAGCAGCTTCAAAGCAAGTCAGCATGTAGCAGAAGCAGCTGCACTGTAGTCACATGACTCTAAAAGGAATGCTGGGAAATGAAGTTCTATAACAGGGACTTTTATACATGCTGGAGCAATGGAACAAGATCTCGTGAGATTTCGTAAGAGAACAAGTTTTTTGTGAGATGTTATTTGTTGAAATAAAGATACGATCAAACCAATATGACATTTCCCTATATCACATTTTCATTATTGGCGATATTGGTTGATAATATTGGTAGGCCGATGAAACCTGACATCTCCATTAATAGTAAAGGGTTGGTTGGATGGATGGATGCCAGAAATGGTCATTAGCCATAAAAACATGCCTCTACAAATTTATTCATACATTAAAGCCAGACTTGGTAATCCTGGTCACAAACACTTTTTGTTATACTGGGTGAAATGGTTCTTCCATCCTGACAGTAGTCAATACATCATGTATTCATAAAAAGGAAGGAAAAAAGTCAGACCTCTCACTGCAAAAACTCAAATCTTAACAAGTATATTTTTCTAATTTGTAGTCAGAATATCTCCTCACACTCAAAATAAGACAAAATTACTTAAAGAGAAACATTTCGGTAAGATATAAGATCTTGTTTTGAGGCAATGCATGTTATTTCAAGAAATCTTACCAAGAAAATTCACAGCGTATCAAAAGAACCAGTCGATTCCTTTATGTCTCGTTTCTGTCCCTCCCCTCTCTCCGTCCCCCACGTGCACCACTCTGTGCGCCGCTCACTGCAAACAAATACAGCAAATGGACTGCTAACTGCTGCTGCGCCAAACCCCCCCCCCCCAAACAAAACAACAGATAAGGATCGAGTCTTGAAGGCGTTGATGTTTGCAGTGTGGACTTTTTACACTTTTTAGGAGTTGGAGGTGAATGATAAGGCTTTTAGAAACATGGTTTATCAGCAGTTTGCTATTAAGCTAACGAGCTATCCACTCGGCTGTTATCGTTAACCTGCTTGTAAAACATCAGCGCACACGTCCCTGTTCTCTGAAGGCGTGGTTGCGGGTGGTGTGTTTTTTTTAAATGTAGCTTGTTTGAACCGTTTTTCCAACATTTCCAACCCTAGCTTTTAAACTTACATGGAGATGTGAATGAAGTCGCAAACACCACTATGTATTATAATGGGGGTTGTTTGAGAATCACTGACTTATTGGTGTGCAACTTAAAGGGATGTCACTTTGTTTTATTTGCTGTTTGTCAAGGGATATGTTCGATTTTCTTGTCTGTGCTCATGCAACACATCCATTTCAACCCCTGAAACTACAGAGCCTCCTATTTAACAAATCCGGCTTTAACCTCTGCTTATGTCAGAGTTAACGTCTTGCACTTCCAACTGTGATGTTTTGGAGAGAGATAATAGCTTCCTGTCAGCCGTTCATTTCCTTCTGCAGGGCCTTGCTCTTTTCATGCGTTTTTCTGATCTGGTTGACAATATGGAAGAAATCCTTGTTAGTGTTTCATCTCTGCAGTTCAGAATGTTATTCAAAGTGTATTCTTTTGAGAGCTATTTTAAAATTTCTGACTTTTCCGGACCAGTTATCAGACATCTGTGCACATCCTAAATTAAAGTGTGCTTATTCCATCCTACACACTTCCATATTGCACAGATACATGTCACCTGAAAATGATTAAATCTAATACTCACTCAGGTGTATGAAGTTTAGTTAAAGACATGCGTAAGGATGGTGTTGAATAATAATCATTACTATAAAAGAGTAGGGCAGTGTTGTCAAATATGATCACTACTACTTTCTGCAGTACAACTGATCATAGCATCAAACATAGAAGTGTGGATATGGATGTGCATTCTTGTACCTGTTCTCCATTTTATGCTTAATATTGTCATATTGTCAATTCAGGCCATGCTCTTTTGATGTGCCATTATAATTTTTTCCCAGCTGTAATTATCTTCTCTGACCTCATAGCAATTCTATTACATTGCCTAAAATCAAATTTGCTCAGTGTACCTTTGTGCATTACAATATCGTGGATTAAGGGCATGAGTAAATCATTTTATGCAAAGTGAACAGGAGTATAACCTAAAACTAGTGCCTCCTTGCTGTTTATTGAATTGATTCTGAAATGAAACATGACACCAGAAATCACAACCAAATTGAATCACATCAGGAGCTTCCCAAAGCCTCCCGCCCTCTCTCAGCACAATGGCTCTGAGGTTCTGAATCTGAACAGTCTTTTCTTTTCTTTTGTGGCAACAAGACAGAGAGCACCACATCCATGCTATCATGCACCGTGTGACCTAAGAACAGACACAACAAAGGTGTCAGTATGGTGTCAAATACCTTTGTACTGTAGCCACCGAGAGCCCCAGTCAGAACTGGTTTCTTGAAAAATGTTTTGGCTGTCGATACTCTACAAATCAAAGCCACTCCTCAGCTCCAGGATTCCATCATTAAAACCTGCACTCAAAAAACTCAACTAAGGCACCTGTTTGGTGAATTAAATGGAAATTTGCTCATTTCATACGTATAAATTGTGTTTTGAAATTATAATCTCCTGTTGGTTTAACATAAAACAAAGTAAAGTTGGATGAATAAGATTTGCATTCTTTTGTCTTAAGGCCCTTTCAGATAGGACGCGTTTTTCGCGGCGTTCACCGCGGGGTAGGGCGCAGAGTCGGCGAAAGAGCACAGCGGCAGCGAGCACGTCAGGCACGCGTTACTAAGCGACAGACCAGGAATTGTTTCCTCCCCGGCACGCTTCGTTGTGAGAGATGTACCTCTCGTCATCGCAGCAAAGAGCTTTGCTCCAAGGGAGGAGGAGGAGATCAGCAGCAGATAAAAGGGTGGGGGTCCACCTGATCCTGATAACAAGGCAGAACGTGGGGAGTTCAGGCTCGTCCGGGAGCTGCATTCTTTCACACAGACCGCTTCCAGGTTCACTTCAGGCTAAACAAGGACCACTTTTTTTCCCTGAACTGGCCTCTCCTATTGGACGCGCTAGGATGTCGTCACAGCGCGCTGCGCCCAAATTGAAAAATGTTCAATTCGAGCGCAGCGGCGTCAGCGCCACCGCGGCGGCATGCGCCCACCTTGCGCGCCGCGGTGCTCCGCGGCATGGCGGAACGCGCTGCCGCGGCGGTACCACATACACAATGAATGGGTTTGCCGCCGTCCTCTTGCGCTTGCCGCGTTCTATCTGAAAGGGCCTTTATGAAGGTCACTGCTTCAGATCAACAACTCAGGGTAATTGGTCCTGTGGTAGGTTTGTTTGAATATTTCCCATCATGCTTTGTGGCTCCCCCTGTTCCATTCTGCACCGTAAGTTAGGTGTATGTGTGATACCTTCAGTTGTCTCCCAGTATGTGATACTGCATTGATGACAACCAGCTGGAAGGCGGAGAATCTGCAACAGTAACAGTAAAATACAGACATCAGCAGACAGGTCTGATTTGGCTAATTTACATTTTAAAAACCTGTATCTGGGCTGTAATTGAAGTGAAGGGCTTATTGACATTGATCTAACTCAATCATTTCGGTTTGGTGAATTAAATCTCATGTGTTTGACATAAATCAACTTAAAAACCACAAGCTCTAATCTGAAGCAAGTTTTTACTTTCACTCAAATTAAATTTATTAAATTGTTTCAGCTTCAGCATGCGTGAACAACGACATGCATAACTCAAATTAATCTGGACCACAAAGGGCTTATGGGCAATACAAATTCTGCAGGAATTTAACCTTTTATGATTGTTTTCCTATAAGTTGTAGTTATGTGCGTTATTGTCTTTGTTGTGTTCACATTCATAGAAAGTTATGATCAATAAATAAATAATTCTGAATAATTCTGATCAGTTTGGATGTTAAAAATGGCACCATGAGTGAAGGACAGTACAAGAAGATAAACTCACTACCATATGTGGCCAAAAGATTTTTGACACAGAACCCACATGATGTATGTTAACCCCCATCAACTGCTTCCCGTGCGCTTTAAGTAACAGCCCACTGCTGTCTGATACCAGCAGAGATGGGTGAAATGCAGACACCTAATTTCCCCTCGGGGATCACAACAGTATAACAATAAAATAAAATTATGTACTGACTAATGTACAATTAATATTAAACATTGTATGTGGGATTGGCTATACCGAAATCTTTCATGTCCATACAATGCCAGCAGTTTATAGTACTTTTTTTTTTTTTTTTTTTTTTTGGTCTGATTTTGATACCAACACTTTTGGTCCCTTTAAAGAAAACTGCATTTTTGTACAGTTTGCATTAATATGCAAGGGCAATATTAAAATACAAAATAAGCTTTAGAACAGAAGTACTGGAAAGAAATGCTTTTAAAGCAATAAGAAATTATATTGACAAAGAAATTAAACAAAAATAAAATTACAGACTACTTTTACTTGTTAAATAACTTAAGTACAGGTTAAGATTATTTAAATTCATTCAGTGGAAAATGTTCAAATATAAAATGTAGTAGTAATATTATAAATTTACCAAAACATAATGTACAATGAGCTGCATTAAAACACTGAAAGATACCAAAACATCATCATCATCACTAACAGTAGCAGCATCATCAAGACTATAGGCTACAGCATCCTGAATCTGGCTGCTTTCATTACATTTAATTTCCTACAACTCTTAGAACTGAAAACAATTTGCATGTTTTGTGTCTGTACTGTGGTATCGCAATAATTAATAAAGTATCAATTCCGATATTTTGTCTGACAGTTGCAAAAGTATTGACTCTAGGGTATCCCTACTTTGTACTGAATGGGAAATTCAACTTGAGAAAAATAGAGAAAAAAATGAAAGTAACAGAATTACTGCAATTCATTTAGTTTATTCCAAAATGAAAAATTAAGTTATAACAAAGGATAAAACTTTTTACAGTCTTTGTTATAAATTTCATTTTTACCTTGTATGAATGCAATTTCTTTCTTTGTCTTGAAGAAGAAGATATTTCCAGTAAATCAAAATTTGCGGTTTCAACCACATCATATTTAGTTTGAGAAAAACTAACAAATTTAGATGCAACAAATTACAGTAATTTTTTAAAAGTTGATCCAAAGTATCATTTTTCAGTGTACTAGTTGTACCCTTAAATGCAATCAATTAGATAAATTTAAAGGAGTGTTTTTTCACATCATGTGAAGTCTAATCTGATGAAAAGACCAAAATTGACTTGAGTAAAAGAGTAAAACCATCAAAACTCATATTAGTTCATTGAACAATAGTAACCATAGTAGCCTTGATTAATAAAAAAAAGTTTGTTCATACAAGATGATTTGATTTAGTTTGATGTTGGATTTAAACTAAATCGGTTCTCTTTACTTAAACATGAATTCCACACAAAGGGAAGTAATTGATCTGACTGATTGAATTCAACCAAAAAATGGCAAATGTGTTCATTTGACACGATCAAATTACGTGGAAGCATGTGCCACGATTGAACTGTGTTCAACCAACAAATCATTTTTTGGAGTGTGTGCTGCTTGAAGCCTTCCCTGCATATCAAAACTGGCTATGTAATGCTTGCTGACCTGGCAGGACTCTAAGAGATCGCTGATTTGAATCTGTTTCTGTTTAACACGATCCCCAAGGCTCAGAGGCATTGTCAACCAGCCTGAGCCAACAGTCCCGGCGCCTTGTCCCGTGTGCCGACTCATACCCAGGGCATTTATCAGCTGCAGGTCTGGCTGCACTGACTCTCAGGCTAAGTCAGGTGGAAAGCTGTGATTGGCAGCAAATAAGGTGAGGGAGCATTTAAAAGACAGCGTAAAAATTAACCGGCGTAATGAGGACATAAGTGACTTACAGGTGCCGCAGTCATCTCCTTCATTAAGGCTGATATTTATGAGCATCCATCACAAGTGGAGCAGCCAGCTCCACGGCTGCAGGTTTATGGAGCATGAATTGTCACCTTGTTCCAATTATCTGCTACGTTTTAAATGTGCTGAATGTTTAAACCCTAAGAGAAAGGACACAGCACATGATTAAATGTTGGGAAATGTAAAAAAAAGAGGTGAAGGTAGACCTTAGAGATTTTAAACTATTTCCTTTTTCATCATAGCAACAATTAGCCGATTATAAGAAGGATGCTTAGTGTTTAAGAGGGCGCTGGATTACATGCCCAAACTATTACATGTGTTAGTGCTTTAAATGATGGTGAAGCCTTGTTTCTCTTTGGTTGAGCAGCTTTTCTTTTTATTTGCTGGCTTCTATATAAATTTATGAAGCGATAAATGCTTAAACCCCAGTCAGCACTGGCACACAAGCTTCTGTTTCTGGCATTCATTATCAGAGATTAACAGGCGACCCATACAAAGGGAGATTTCTAATACTCATGCTGCCTGTCTTTGATTAATGTTGTTTTTCTCAAAAGCTTAAAGTTGTTTTAGAGGATTGTAGAAATGAAGCTGTTAATCTAAATAAATGTATTTATGAAACACTTCCCATCAAAGTGTTTTACATGAGAAAGAAATACAGTTGATAAGAGTAAAAACACAAGACTCAGATTGAAAGAAATGACACACATAAATATTTACGATAATCAGTATGGCACGAAATCAGAGACTGAAAATCCAAGACATGCACTGTAAAGAATAAGTGTGTCGTCAGACATTTTACAATCCCTTATAAAACTTGTTCATGCAATGTCAGCTGGAAGGTCCAAGTCCTTTAATGTTGATGCACGATGCAAAATACCAACTCTTTCTTGACATATGCACCCTAAAAACAGCTTGGTTAAAGAAACCAAAATATTAGTTAATCTAACCAATACTGGTTTAACCAACTAGATTGGTTGTTTTTCTAACCAGTCTATTTCTAGAGCGTGTGATCCTGGTAAGACCAATCCATTCAGAGTAGACTGAGCATGTCCAAACCCCAACGGGCTTCATGCACAACTCCACTACTTCCTGAACGTAAGCCAGCTCCTTTGTCCCGTCTTTCATTACTGGATGATTTGATTAATCCAGGTGTGCGTTATCTCAGCAACCACAACGGCAACGGCCAGACACACCTGGTTAATTAGTCTGTATACTGTATATGAAAGAGTGTTATTACACTACGAAGCCCCTCAGGTAACATGGCAATTTTTTTCCCTTTTGCGTTACCATGCAATACTTATGCGTGAGCTAGCAATAAGGTGTACAGGTTATCCAGCTCTGTCAGTCTACGGCTCTGGAGTTGTCACAGCTGCTGTCATAACAGCTGCACGCTGGCTACTACTGTTGCCAACTCCTCAGGGAGAGAAGTCGCTACTGGTTGGCCCAACAGTCACCAAATGATGTCGCCAAACCAGTCATTTTCACGCATGCACAGGACCGCATGATGGCAACTTCTATTTATTATCGTCATGCTACATTGTTGGTTAACAAGGGTACTGAAGTGGTGACATACACATTTGAGTCATGGTGCAAAGAAGACCCAGTTGTGCCACAAGGCATAAAGGGAAATAATCTGGATGAGGAGGTGTGGTCATCTCACAGCAGCTTAGAAGGGCTATTGCCTGCAAAGGGACAGCAGGAGGAGTCAGTGAGTGCCAGGAAACAGGGGAGGTCGAGGGGCTGATGGAGGCAATGAGAGCACGGTAGAAGCTAGACCTACCCCTGACCCTTCCCCTAAACCTAACCAGACCCACCCACACTACGACACGCCCACGCTACGACACGCCCACTGGGTTGCAAGCCGCAGATAGATACATTTGAAAGGGACAGCAGGAGCAGTGAGTGAGTGCCAGGAAACAGGGAGGGAGGGGCTGATGGCAGGCAGCTCCCGATGAACGGGTGGAGCTAAGTTGGCAACAATGCTGGCTACTACCGTTGTAAAAATAGGAAACAGCGGATGCTACTGCTTTGAAAATAATGAATACATATTGCTGGATGTTTGGGAATGGTTGATAAAGCATGCGACCATGTTTGGGATGTTTACATCCTGAATGTGCAGGGCATACCTGGGTCCAAAGTTTTCATTAAAGTCTTGAAGCTGTCTTGCTTTGTGGTATTTATAGGCCATATGCTTGGCTTGGTGAAATATGATTATCTTGATTGCTGCTTGCTCTTTTTCTCATATCCAGTCCTGGATCAGGACGATCTTGCTGCTCTAAAACATGTTGTCGGCTAAGCTAGCTGCTCGTGTTACCACTGCCACTTTTGTTCAACAGCATTTGTAAACGGTTGTTTGGTCCACCTCCAATCTTTTACAGCTGAAAAACTTCTAAATCATAGACGTGGCTCCTCTTTTGGAAATTAGCTCCTCTGGGTAAACAACATGTGCCTCACTTTGACAGCTTTCACTGGCTTTTCACACGTTGTGGTGTTTGAGGCCAGCATTGAAATGGGTCCCCACTGAAAAACTTTCCCACTCCACATGTTCTGGGCTATTCATCGGTATGAAAAATGTATGAAAAATCCATATCATAACAACAATAAACACTTGTTTTTGGTACAAACCGGTATACCGCACAGCTCTAACTCTTAATTATTTTTTCTCTTTTGTTCACTCTCTACTTACTTTTATCTGTTCTATTTGGTCCAGCATTATTTTGTAAATTCAACACCAGGCAATCTCAAATAAAGGGTAATGCTTATGTATCAACAGGAGCTTTATAACCATAAAGCTCCTGTTGTTGGTAAAGCAATTTTATTTGGCACACAATGGCTGCCAGACCATCATTACTTGTTATGATGCTGGACAGGACAAATAAAAAAAAAAACAAAAAAAACACTTAACTGAGGAATCTACGCCATTTTCCAGATTGGCCAGAAGCAGATGTTTTATATATAAAGAGATTACATCTGTAACTTATTTTTTAAAAACCTTATTTGAATAGGGACAATGGAGAATGAATTTTAATTGAGAGTAGATCTTTTGTAGATAGCTGAGAGCAGACTGAGCTGGAGACAAGCACACTTTACGGAAGCAGAGTTTGTAATGGAAAGCTGTGGAAGGCAAGTTGAGCTCTGGTGGAGTGAGAATTGCAAGAGAGAAGGAAGGACGAGTTGACTGAAGGATGGGCGGCAGGGCTGGCTGAGCAAGAATGAGATCCGGACGTGGAACAGAGTGGAACAGGCAGGAGGGCAAGTGAGTTGAAACCCACTCTAGTAGACTGACAATCTGGCAGGAGCTGGGGTGGAAATACTTCAGGAGTTGATGAATGGTGACTCACGAGTACTGTATGCAGAGGGGGAAAAAACAGGGACCAACAAGAAAAAATGATGGAAGAATAACAGGAGAAAAAAGGAAGGAATGGGGAGGTGATGTCACTATTTGATGACTTATAAACTCATTGAAGTCATATCATTTGTCACATTTTTGTATTTCTGTTTAACCTTTATACAGTCCTGTGAAGACATGCATTGCACGCATGTCTTAGATATTTTGTTTTACAGAGACTGACATCCAAAAGTCAGAATCAATAATCTGAAAAACAAAACAGAACTTTACAGTATTAATGGGTCACAGAGGTTGAGTTGTATCAAACCTTGTTTGCTGCATTATTTCTGATCAGATGAAAGAAGGAGTGAGGTTGTGTGATTATAGATCCACTGTGGGAGGAGATTGTCATGGAACAATACTGATCACATATAAAAGGTTGAAAAAGGTTTACAGTAAGGCTTAAAGTGCAACTCGCATGTCGGCAACTCCAGTGATATAAAGTGTGGCAGCAACATCGTATGAGCGACAGCAGCAAACCGTGAAGGAGCTGGATAATACGGTGCGTTCCAGTTGTCTCGGGATCCCGAGCAGATGCGAGTTGGTGACGTCATTATCAGGTCTTTTGCGTTCCAGTTGATCCAACTGGGGGGGGGATCTCCAAAACAGCCTGTTTTTGAAGTAGAACAACTAGAAATGAACAAATTTCTAGCCAGAAAAATAACACAGGCATTATAACAATGTTACCATGACAACGGCAGCCACTTTCAGTGTGTTTGTTTATTAACACACTGTCACGCTGTGTTTTAGAGAAAAAAAGACGGCAGTGAGACAAAATTCAATAACAACTCGATGCTGTTTACACTTGAAACTTATGATCAGAAAATATCTGATACAGAAGTTGAATAAACACAACAATGTTACTGGATGCAGCCATCTTTAAATCTACAATATCAGGATCCTCTGCAAATTACAAGCTCGTATCTCAGAAAAACGAGTTCATGACGTTACTAACTCTGAAAATTACCTTGGAAAAACGAGTTCTGAGACAACTGGAATGCATCAGTTAGTGTCCTGTACATCAGCATCTTAGGTGGTTCATGTCAATGGACACACATAATACACATGGCTGGGGGAAGAGCATCTTACATGCCAGCTTTTTAGTTTTCCTTTTTTTTTTCTGCTAGCTATTCACACGTGAAGTGATAAATAACATCACCTGAAAAAGTTGCATAATTATCTAAGTTCTAAATAATATTACAGAGGAGGAAATGAATACTGTGTTGGGTTTTTTCTTAACTGCAGCTCTAATGAGCTTCTTAAGCGATCTCCCTTCCTGTTTACAGGGTTATTTAAAAGTCAATTTGATGCCCATTCCTTTTTTCTAAATTGCATTACAGTTAATAGCGGCCATTATTTATCCACACCGCTTTTAAGCACCACATTTATTTATTTGTATAGCAACATTGGAATACCGCATACGGGGGTGAAGT
The DNA here is from genome assembly GCA_023101725.1 of Atherinomorus stipes. Taxonomy (NCBI): domain Eukaryota; kingdom Metazoa; phylum Chordata; class Actinopteri; order Atheriniformes; family Atherinidae; genus Atherinomorus; species Atherinomorus stipes. The sequence goes on along the minus strand of JALJCO010012861.1, from coordinate 34,426 downwards.
TGGTGAAACAATATGATGTAAAATATTTGCATCTAAAACATGATGCATGATGAGTATCGATGTGTTCTGCAAGAGGATTTTTGGAGGAAAAAGGCCTCCAAAGTTTGCTGGAGACAACCGTGTGCAAAAAGCCTGGCAATTTTCCTCTAAAAATATCTCTTCCATAGAAAAAGACACGTCATGTTATACAAAGTACTTCAAGACTTTGTCAATCAAACACTTTGTCTAAAGATGGAAATCATTAAAATTGAAACATATAAGAACGAGGAGAAGAGGGGGATTTTTCATTTGATGCAGGATGTATAATTCGTACAGCAAAGAGCAGGAAAGCAGCATGTGGCCGGGTATGTGATAGTTTGTCTTCCCATGTGGTCGTATATGGACAAAGAGCGGCCGCCTTCCTCCTGAGAGCAAGAGCTCGACTGAAATTACCTCACTGCTTGGGATTTTCTGAACATTCGCTATCGACTTTGACTTCTTGTAGCCTGTCCTTCTCTGTTTGTTCTTTTAAATTTATGTATGAGGTGCTCATGCAAATGATTGCAGATGTATTACTTCAACATGGATGGAAGCTGGTTTGAAAAGGAATTAAAAACCTGAAAAGCCAGTCAAATTTGCATCAGACATGCTCTGATGGGCAGTGTTCCTCTTAACAGATGCAAATAGCAATTTATTGCGATATGCAGATGAGTAACAGGGACAAAACTGTTTGTAGATCGTTGATAACTTAATAATTCACCTTAGCTTGATAAAGGAAATACACCATTTATTGACTTTCTGGACAAAAACTGCACACGTCATTCAGTAGGACCAGCATTCAGTGAGATAACTAGATGCACCAATACAGTTTTTTCTGATCCAGTCCAATACCGATACTTAGGCTGAGTGTATCGGCTGACCCGATGCAGACCTAATAGTTAAATGAATAGCACCTTGCCATGTGAGTGAAAGCATCTGGCTTGACTTAAACATTTAGCCTTGTTTGAAAAAAGGTAACAAATTAACACAGATATAAATGTACTTCATATTATTTATTAACCAATAACAAAGTGTACATTAGCAGCAAACACTTCTCTGCTCTGCGTAATGATGTAACCGGCGTTGCAAACATAGAATTGAAGTGACTAGATGGCTGTAACTGTATTGCTGTGTATGATATTAATTATTAATTAATTAATTATTATGATATGATGCAATATTAATAAAAAAAAAAAAAGATATGACGGGATCGGAATGCTGGATCGACTTCAGCCATCCGATATCCGATCCTGATAATTAGTCAATCTTGGAACGGATATTAGTATTGGATTGGTGCATTTCTGGAGATAACATCACTAAAATGCCTTTTTAAAGAAAACCTGACATGAGGAGCTCATGATGAGAGAGGGTCTAAGTTGGAATGCAACCCCTGTCATATTTGAGGGGTTTGATGATTCCTTAGGTGATAATAGGGCCACAGGGTGTTGGGAAAAAATGACATTGCGATTTTTTTTTTTTTTATCCTGCAATATTGTGATAAGAAAAAAATTCAGGAATTTTCAGCAGATGAATTGAATAGCACTTTAAGTTATGCTGCAATCCATCTTATTGACAGTTAACCTGCAATGATCTTACATCTTTGTGAATGCTGCGAGTATGTTTTTTGTTTTTATTTGAGTTATTCTTATTATCTATTTTATTACTTGATTTTATTGTGCAAGGACCTGAGTACATGTTTTGTGGTATTATGTACAAATGTGAATTGCGTTTTACCACAAAGGTTTGTTCTTCATCAAACTAATTTAAGAATGATGGTGATTGGTGGATCGCTGTGCGCAGTGTGTGTCAATTACCCTTAGATTAGATGGGAACACATTAAATTAATAGGTGGGTTTCAGTCATGTGACCCGGACGCCGCTCGAAATGCAGATGGAGGGCAAGAAGTGTCTTCCTCCGCTTCAACACACAACAAAATTAATGACAGCGAGGACGCTGAGGCGTTGAATGGGCTGGTCCAGACACCATATTGCCAAAAAATACATTTATACATAAGATATGACCCATGAAGTCTAAATAAATCAGATTGGTCTTAAAATCTTGTGGATTTACTGGCTGTGAGGCGATTTACATCACAAAGCATCTCGCTGCTGACAAAGCAACGCTCATAAGTTTACTTCTGTTTTTTTTTTTTTTTTTTTTTTTTTTTGGGGGGTCCGGCTGTTCTTTCCCCTTTCTTTCACTTTCCCCCTCTGTTTGCCCGTCGCCCCCTGGTTCCGGGGGCGCGAGGAGGCCTTCCCCTCCCCCCCCTTCTCCCCTCCCTCCCCTCCCCTCCCCCCCCCCCCCTCCCCCTCCCTCTCCCTCCTCCTCCTGCCTCGCTTCCTTCCTCCTCCTTCTTCCCTTCCTCCTCCCCCCTCTTCTCTTCTCTCCCTTTCTCCTTTTCTTTTGTTGTTTTTTTTTCCCTCTTCTTCTTTGTCTTTTTTTTTTTTTTTTTCCTTTTTTTTTCCTCTTCTTCCCCCCCTTATCCCCCTTTTCGTTTTGGTGTTCCGCTCCGATCCCCTTTCTCTCCTCCCTCTTCCCCCCTCTCTTAGTCTTTTTTTGTTTGGGGCTAGTGTGTAGCTCTTTCCCTTAGTTTAGGGTTGAGTTTCCTCCTGGGGGGGGTCTCCCTCTTTCTTCTCTTTTTTTTTATTTCTTATTTTAGTTTTATCTTTAATGTTTCTCGCCGACTTAGTTTGGTTTTCTGGGTCTTAAATCTCCACTTAATTAGAGACCTTCCATCCTCCCCCTTCACAATTTTTGGAGCCGAGTCCTAGGCGGGATACGGGATCATTCTTCCCCCCCCCCCTTTTTTTTTTTTTTTTATTAATAAAAAAAAAAAAAAAAAAAAAATCTTTTTTATACTATTTTCCCTTCGGATAATAATTTTTTTTATTTCATTTCATTTATTTCTTTCTTTCGACATCCAATCTTTAAAAAATTCTAACTGTGGGGGGGACAGGTGTCCAAAATAAAGAAGTTAGCGTGGTTTGGACGCGTCGGTCTCCCCCATGAGGCTGAGCTTCCTTTCCAATATCACTTTCTCTCCCTAAGAGGACGCTGCAGATGTGGGCATGAAAAAGTTCCTCCTTTTTCTGCCAGAAGTGGTGCAGTAATAGTGCACTAGTGATTAAAACATGTCATGATCAATTCTGACATAGTGGTAAGCATCCAGCTACTTCTTTGCTCTGAGTTTCTCTTTGCTGGACACACATGGTGTCTGGATTAGATGTCTGACCACTCCACCGTCTGCAGCCCGAAGGATCCTCATGCCTCTCCAGTAAGGTGTCTGGATCAGCCAGCCTGCTTCCATCTGCTTGCATTAATTTACCAAAACAGCTGTCACGGTCTGAGTGAGTGTCTGGACATGTTCCAACAGTTATGAGACTGAAACACTTGTTTGAAAACTCTCCATTTATGAAAAAGCCACCAAAACCTGCTAGCTGCTGCTTGTTAACGTAGCGACTAGAGCTGCTTCTGCCTCCAGGCTAAGCCCCGCCCACCAAAAGTGTCACCATGTTTGGAAACTTTGAAAGGGTCTATGGAGTAGCATACTGCACACATTACTGTCATTTATAAATGAGGGACCCTGTAGAAAAACTGTGGGAACCATTGCCCTGAACCATGTTGGAGCAAGTGAGGGCACCACGGCTGCATCAGCAGACCTCAAACCACCACCTCCATGATGACAGAAACGTGGCTAATTTACTTCACAGTTGAGCTGTAGGTCAACAGAGTCTGTTACAGCCAAGGATTTGGTCCTGTTGATTCCGAATTACAATTATTAAGCTTTTGATTCTGTGTTCTTGCAGATCAGACCATGGCTAAAAGCTGCTTGCGATACACTAGGTTTCTTGGTAATTTAGAAAAAAAATTCAGCAAAAAAAAAAAAATCAACTATGTTGTTGATTCAGAAAAGCAAGCACTTAACATTTTCAAAGAAATGCAGAAAACTTACTTCTGTTGTGTTATTTCAGAAAAACAAAGCTTTTTTTTGTTTGAGAATACAATATACTTGATTACATCTTAAAAATTCAAGAGAACCCTTTAAAAAGCACCAGTTTTTACCACCTTTTACATGTTTGCCTGTCAGTGAGCTTTCTGAGCCTGACACGAGTCCTGATATGTGTGATGTGTTGGGAATGGAGGATTTTATCAGAAAATATTTATATAGAGGGAGCCAAATAAGTGGTAATGTCATGGTTTTTTGCCATTGGATGAACAGATGTTGACTATAAGCAAATCAGATAAGTGGTATGAAAAATAAAAGGAAAAAGCCCATGTGGTCGCAGTGTGACACATCCCTCTGTCCAACAGGAGGTAATGTCAGCATATTATTTCCATTCATTTACCTCCTTGTCTGCTTGTTCGTGTGTGGGTCCTCTCAACACCTGCATCCATTCATTTACCCATTTAACAAGGACAACATTGATTGAGAGAGGTGGAGAGAGGGCAGATTCAATTTCAAGGGACAGAATTGGATTTGATGGGGGGAGGACATAATAGCTTTCATGGGCTTTTACAGGACTGAATAGCTTAGCTGGAGCTTCCTTGATGGGATTGAGGTGTTATTCTGAGAAGGATCCCAGGGATGGCAGGAGCACAAACATCCTGTTCCTCATTGTCCCGCCCCACCGCGGTCGCTGTGGTTCAAGGAAGCAAGTGCAGAACACCGTGTCAAGCAGAGGCTTAGCCATCGACTGCAAAAAAAGTTTCAACTCAAAGTCACACGAGCAATCTTTAATATCCGACTTTTCCAGACTGTTCTTAGATCGATGAGCTGCCACAATGAACAATAGCTGAAAACGGCGCCCCGTGCTTTCCAAACCGAAGGGAGAAAATACGAGGGTAACCTGCGGTGAATAGTCGTTAAAGACGGTGGCATGTTGAAGCCAGCACAATGGCTGTTTTTGTGACAACCGGAATCCAGGCCTTGCGGCTGAGATAAGATGCATTCAGACTCTGCACCAACAATTTAGGTAATCAGCCCCCTCCTAATTCCTCCCCACTTGTTCCATTCTGATTTCATTCATCTGAAAATTGCTCTGAGGGGAACAGGTTTGCTCAAAGGAGGGTGGAGAGGATTGGGCTTTGTGTACTTTGCTTTTCTGCGATATTTTTTTTCTTTGATAAATGGGGAACTCACAGCACAGTCCACTGAGCTTTCTTTTTAAATTTGCAAGGAGTTCCTGTTCTACTGCTGTTAGTAAAACTTGAATACTCTTTTTTTCCTGCTAAACCGTGTACCCAACTGCAAACAACTTTGTCTTTGCTTCCGCCAGAATGCTTTTTGTTTACTTTAATGTTGTTTCTATAAGAGAAACAGCCGACATGCTGAAGTAACTCAAGCGTTTTTCTTTGCAGGTGCAACAGTCGCTCAATCTGATAGCTTGCCTTCAGCGCAGGGCACTCTGCCACACTTCATCCAGGAGCCAGAGGACGCCTACATTGTGAAAAGCAACCCTATCAAACTGCGCTGTCGTGCCACGCCGGCGTTGCAGATCTTCTTTAAATGCAACGGGGAGTGGGTGCACCAGAATGAACACTCGTCCAAGGAGTATAAGGACCTCAATACTGGTAAGGTTCACATTTCATCACCTCTTTCCACAAAGTGTTTCCACTGGCAGGTTGTTAACATGACCTGCCAGTAACATAAACCAATCAACTGAAAATGGAAACAATCAAATCAATGTTGTTTTTAAAATTTGTATTATATTTTAATTCTATTTATAAGAGGATATTGGATGTAACATTGAAGTACATTTTAACCAGCCATCACCAGGACCACACTCTTTTGTTAACGATGAGTCCTTCCTCTTCTGTAAAATGTTGAGGAGCATGAGGCGTTCACTGAACTGCAGTGGATTTAGTCCATTTCTTTGTTTCTGCATCAGCGCTGCAGTTGAGACCATTAAAGAATAGACTTTCTTTAATCTGTAGAAATAATCTGTAGTTTCACATTTTGGTTCACATTTGGAATTGGAAATGATTTTTATTTATTTTTTTGTTTTTATCTAGCTTTTTTAGCCGATACTAAATTAGAGGAGGCTTCGTGTGCAGTAGAGAATCATATCTGACCTGGAAAAGAATAAAATGGCGAAACTCCCCATCTTTTCCCAGTCTAAGCAGGCAGAAAAGTAAACGCTCCTGACTTAGGCTATGTTCACACGGCGACGATCAGGAGAAAAGACGAAAAAGTGGCGTCTCGTCTTCATCTTTTATCCGTGTTCACACGAGCATCGTCATGAAGAAATCTACGTGCATACGAGAACGCAAGAGTGTGTGAAATTCGACTGGATATGCACCCCAGGCCGTTAGGTGGTGCTGTGATAGAAATCCACCATGTCCGCGCGCATGCATAAAATCTACCTTAGATTCGCTGGGTTTTTGTTGTCCAACATTGTTGTTTTTCTTGTATTGTGTGTAACGTCAATGCGCATGCAACGTGAGCAGGTCCACCATCGTTTTTGCATTTTGGGCCATGCACACAAAAACACAACAGCGTTGCATCTTCAGGAATTCCACTTTGGAATGAGTCTTCAGATTTTTTTCGTTTTCATCCCAGAATAATGCCGTTGCCGTGTGAACGAAAGGCACTTCCAATGAAATATTTTGTCATTTTACCCGCAATCGTCCTCATGTGAACATCCTCTTACTGGAATCTCTGCAGATATTATAAAGTATCCCAGATAAAGATTAATGTTATTCCTTAAAGGGGTATTTTGGAATTATTGACATATGGCCTCATTTTTATTTTTATTTTTTCAACCTGGACCTTATTTCTAGGAGTATACAGTATATGTGCATTTACTCACTGGTAACATTTCTGCGTCACTTTGACTCCTTTGAAAGATATTACGTTGAGTCGCCCTTCGGTGTGTGTCCAGTATAATGGCAGAAACGGGGTAGTCACTATACAGTATAAGATATTACCTGAAGTAAAACTCCTTGATTTCATCAATGCTTTATTTAATGAATGAACGAATGAGTACTATTGTCCTGTAAGTTCAGAGTGAGTAAATGCACATATATACTCCTAGAAATACGGTCCAGGTTGAAAAAAACATAGTTTTCCTTTAAGTTATCCAAGGTACTACAATATTTATCCAACCTGATATTACAAAAATACGTGACATGAGCATGAACAGTCCTACTCATTTACGAGTTCACGACATGTAACTGCTTCACATTACGTGCCAATGACATAAAGCTGAGCAATGTCTAGTCAATGGTGAAGCTTTTCTTGTCCGCAGACACGAACTTTTATACTTCAAATTACGTGTTGCTGACATGCAAAACTGTGAAATGTAAAATCAACAAATCCACCAAAAAAAAGAAAAAAAACAATCACCCATATTAGGTCATTTGTGCATTCAAAAATTTGGACTATATTACGTTTTTAATATCCATATGTGATCAATAGTTTTTATGTTTGTTTTTTTTTTTCATTGTGATGTAGCATACATTCTATTAGGTTCTTTGGTTGCATGTTGCCTGGGAAACCTGGAATTGATCTCCCAAACTTGTGGATGATGGACAATTGCTCTGTGTCCAAGTCTATTCCTCCAGAACTGCTATCAGGCAACGGTTAGATGCATTTCTTCCCCAATGTCACCTGAATTACCAGCTCTGCAGAGGTGACGGGCCAAACTGCATGATGTTCAATTGATTGATTGATTGATTGATTGATTTGTTAATTAACAGACAGACAGACACCAGCTACATTAACTAGACATCCAACATATTTTAAAAAAGCTATCTGACAAAAATCAAGAAGTAAACTTTGCAGAAATAATGAAAACTTGTCTAGAACTGCTTCATCCTGCAGTAGTTGTTTCTGAAGGATATAACACCAGTGAATGCAGTGTATTCTTTCTTTCCAAAACCATAAGTCATGCATCAGATGATCCATTTTTTAAAGGTGTTTTATTATTAATTTTACAGCTTAAATTCTAATAGCCAACCATTAAAAGTACCAATGTTACGGAAAGGTGGTGGTTAGCTGCAGCCCTGTCAATTTCACAGCTGAATTCTTCACTTGCCTTCAAGGTAACCAATCTATCTTCCCTCTCAGGTGAGAAGTTATTAGAACACAGACTTTTTTTTCTTTCTTTTTTTGTTAATAATGCAGTCTTTTACCTTTAATAAGGTGTGTAATGAGATTTTCATTGAGTAACACAAGACAATAGCATGCATCATGTACACTGTGTGTGTCATTAAACAGGCACGACCCCACAAATGGGGTAAAATTTATAACTAACAGCTATCTCCTTGAAACGTTCCTGGTTTATTCCTCACATTGAGACTATTGTTGAAGACTGTCACGCCGAAGCGCAGCGCACCGATTTTCTCGCCAACACTGCTCCTCTTTCTGTCCACATCGGACGTGCACATTCGGCAGCAGTCCTGCTTCTCTGCTGTACTTCTACAGCTGATAATTCCACAATGGCTACATCTCCTGTTCTGCTTTCATAATATTTACAAGCAGAACAACGACATTTCTGTGTGTGAATCCTTTCACTTGCATTTTCAATACAGATGAAGACATGATTGGCGTATAATTACGCTCGCCACGGTGCGCCACGCAGCGCCACGCAGCGACTGATGTGGTCGACACCGTCTGTTAACATGGGCGCCGAAATTCAAGTGCTGCGCTTTGGCGCACCTCCGCATGCAGTGTGTCCCTGGGGTTAGCCTATGTGTGGATAGCAAGTGTTCTTAATGCGTAGCAGAAAACTCCATTGTCCAAACATTAGGCTTTCTTTAGTTGATGTTTCTGTTTATTGGAAAATTCTGGTTAAAATCCATAGTGTGAGTAAATTAAAGGAGGTTTACTGTACAAAATACTGGGTTTTCTGTGGGTTTCTCACAGCTACCGTAAGAATCTTGTCTTGCCTACCTATGGGCTTTATGCACAGCTCCAGTACTTCCTGAACTTAATACTACAACTTTGTTTCTTGTCTTTAATGATTGGATGAACTGATTAATCCAGGTGTGTCTGATCATTTGCTGAGGTCAGACACACCTGGATTAATCAGTTCATCTGGTATGCTTGACACTTTCTACTAAAGCCCCGTTTCCACCAACGGGTCTGGGTTGGGTCGGGCCAGATCGGTCCACGCTTTTTTGCGTCTCCACAGATAAAAACTGGGACGGGTACCCTTATATACGACCCGACCCGTCCTACTTTTTCGGTACCCCTCCGTAGGGGTACTGATCTAACTGATCAGTACCAAAGAGGTGGAGCTTAACACATTGCAATCTGTTGATTGGTTGAAATAATACGTCACTTCCCACGTGACCCAGTATAAAATCAAAGCAGGGATGACTCCTTTGTGTCTGTCACATGTGGTGTGGTGCTAAAAGGCGTTGCACTGTGATGATGTCACGCAATCATGTAGCAGCGCTATCCTGTTAATACTCCGCCTCCAGGATAAGGGTACAGGTTGCTGTGCGGACGCAACATGAAATCATGATATCCATACCAAAACCCATCCGACCCGACCCAGACACAAGGGTGGAAACGGGGCTTAATTTATATGGGAAAGCGATGGTATGAGGAATATTTGGAACAAGGAAAATTTGTCAACATAACTAGAGATCTCAGTCCAGTGTCCCCATCCACACTGATTTTAAATTATTTGTAGTGGGCTATGTTGAAAATGTTAAAATAGATATACAGTTTTAATTCATTTGGGTGGACATGTTTTTATTCATCTAATCAGTGCACCTTTTTGATATAGATACCACATTATCAGAGTGAGCTTCTGAGCATGCTCATTCTTTTTAACACAATGTGATTGAGGATGTCGATGAGGAACAGTCCGAACTGTGAAAATAGTCAGTCCTTTTACGTTGTATCAACTCAAGTAGCTTTTGTGACTTCAAAAAGTCTTAACTTGAAGTTAATTTTTCTTAAGTGGGCGATGTTGAAAGTGTGATACATTAACTAATTTGGGCATAGGTGCATGCATTGAATTAAACTAATCACAGAGTTTACATTTTTGAGTGCAGTTGCAGCTACATAAATCCTAGAAACATGTATTCTTAGCTGGTCTTACTGTATTGCTGCAGAGAAGACGGTTGCAACCAGATGGAAGCGGCACTCTTTGCTCACTCAAAGACATGCTTGCTTGTGTTTATTGATATAGTTTTTCTTGAGTTGACCTCAACACACATTCATTGGACTAAAGAAGACACAATTAAACTTTGAGCACCACAGAGGATCTTAAACTTTTATTGAACTGAGGGTTTCCCTTCTAATTTATTTATTTACTTCTTTATTACTTTTCCTCCTTCTGTAACTAGTGTCTTCTTTTCTTTCTCTCTTTGCATTGTGGACTGTAATGTGTATTTTTAATAAATGATAGATTTTTTGGGGTTATGTCAAACAATTGTACGCATTGTTTCTGTTGATTTTTCTTTGTTTAAATATCAATAACTAAAAAATATTTTGTAGAGCCAATAATGCACCAATTTACATATATTTCTAGGAAAAAATAGTGATTAAGCCAGGCTCGAAGTTGTTTTTGTGTCTCAGTCAGATGTTCCTTTTTTGGATATTTAAATTGAGATTTTTCCTGATAACTGACACTACTTTCGGATGGTAAGTAGTGCCAGTTATCAGGAAAAAAACTCAATGTTTGTCATGTTTTTGCGATGCCATGTTCTGTAAGTCAGGCTGTGAATAAAATATCGTTACAGCAAAAACTTCATAAACACAGAGGGGAGAAGAACTGGAAGATTTGGTATCTGCAGTTCCTGCCGAAAAGATTTTAGACCTTAAAGGGGAGTTCAGGATTTTTGACACAGGGCCTCATTTACAAGTGAGCCAGGGTCCTCTTTAGGCCCTTTCAGATAGGACGCGTTTTTCGCGGCGTTCACCGCGGGGGAGGGCGCAGAGTCGGCAAAAGAGCACAGCGGCAGCGAACACGTCAGGCACGCGTTGCTAAGCGACAGACCAGGAAGTGTTTTCTCCCCGACACGCTTCGTTGTGAGAGATGTACCCCCGCCCCCCCCATCGTCGCAGCAAAGGGCTTTTCTCCAGAGGAGGAGATGACCAGCAGCAGATAAAAGGGTGGGGGTCCACCTGATCCTGATAACAAGGCAGAACTTGGGGGAGTTCAGGTTCGTCCGGGAGCTGCATTCTTTCACACAGACCGCTTCCAGGTTTACTTCAGGCTGAACAAGGACCACTTTTTTTCCCCTGAACTGGCCTCTCCTATTGGACGCGCTAGGATGTCGTCGCAGCGGCGTCAGCGCCACCGCGGCGGCATGCGCCCACCTTGCGCGCCGCGGTGCTCCGTGGCATGGCGGAACGCGCTGCCGCGGAGCTGCCACATACAAAATGAATGGGTTTGCCGCCGTCCTCTTGCGCTTGCCGCGTTCTATCTGAAAGGGCCTTTACTGTCCTGTAGTGTTTCTGGTAGGTTTTATGTGAACTGCAGGTTTTCCCAAGTCTTTCCCATGTTTTTTTTTCAGGACTGCATTCCCCAATCCTAATTCATGGGCCAAGAGAATCTGCACATTGATGTCAAAGGCAGCATTATGTCTTGTTACATCCTGAGGGGGGATGGGGAGGGAGGACAAAGGTTTATGCAGTTCTGCAGTAATCTCCTTCACAGAAACAAACTACTACAGTACAAAACCACAATTTTGTGAATTGATCTCCACTATGAGTCCCGTTCCTGCTCAACTGGGGCAAATTAATTTGCTGATTACTGGATTAAAATGAGCAACGTGAGCTGAGACACTGCTGAGCTGCACACTGATCAGCTGTCACCACGCTCCTGGTTTGACTGACAGCTTCATGCTGGTTAACTAGCAGATATTTCACCTCCTGATCTCAGTTCATGTCGTCTCTTGCAAATAAATGTTAGTCATTTTCTCAAAAAATATTTTAGATGTGTTTCTTTCATTATTTTGACTTTATAAGCCCAGTGAAACCCCAAACAGGAGTTCACTGGAGCATGTCACATGGCCAATATGAACCACTGAGATTGTTTGAAATTACAGTCCACCAAAGACTGTAAAAAAAAAAAGTGGATGTAGCATCCGGTTACATCTGAAGAGGGAAAAGTGAAGCCAATTGGGCATTTCCCACCGTTGCCATATTGCTGTGTTCCGTGTCGTCAATCCCAGAAAATACTAAAATGGGCAATGGCAAGGCCGTTCCGAGCCGTGGGGCAAATGATTGACTGCCAAGCTATTGTTAACCAAGCTAATCCAAAGTGAACAGGAACGAACTAAGATAGGTGGTTTAAAGGTAAGCCGGGCTCAGACTTGCTGTTAACCAGCTAAAAACCACCGTTATGCAACTGTGCTACAAGCCGAGACCTTCCTGGGAGCAAACAGGAAGCTAACTCTTAGCCTCCACGGCTAAAATCGGCACCCTGTCTGCCTTCTGCCAATCAAGAGTACATGTCCCTAATTATCAGTAATTTTAAGATTAAAAAACATCTAAACTGATGAGTTAAAAAAAAAAAAAGAAATTCGCCCCCCTCAAAGTTGACATGAAGGTAAACTTGACCTAGTAAATCTGAAATGATGTTTTGAACCAGGCTGTAAACATGTTAATTTCTGCTGTTTTGGAGCCAGCCCCTAGTGGATCAAGAAAGAACTGCAATTATTTAACTTTACTTCCGGGCTTCACCCTCCTCCAGTGGAGTTTGCCCATTAGAGTCCACGCTTGGCATAAAACCCCTCGATTTCACCATCAGGTTTAGTTGTTTATATAGTAGGAAATGTAAAGTTTGGATGAGATTGCATGATTCAGCATAGCCAGACTATTTAAACAACATCAAACATGACTGGGTGCGGACAGCGACCACAGCCCTGCACTTTGTGTAAAAACCTAAATTTTAGGTGTATTTGAAAGACAATTGGGTACAGTTGGGTACAGATTTTCATTAAAAAAAAGGGACCTGAAATGTTTCCTTGTAAAATGTTCTTTTTTTGCTTGTCTAAAAGAAGACATGCTGAGGAAGACCAATCTCAAACTCGACCAGATGCTGAAAAAACGGGGTTTCCGCCTGCCATGTCTTTCCCTAAAGTGTTTGAGTTCACTCTTTGTTTGATAAGGATGTTTTGTTCTTTTCCTTAAAGTGAAGAATGGATCTTAGATGATTTATTGATGCAGCACTTTCCTCCGAATAAAGACTTCAGGTCCTGACCACAGCTGCTTAGACCAGCCATCAAGAAGTATATCAGTGTGGCCTCAGATGGCTTAAGCCTAAAAGCCAACAAAGGCACAGCAGCTTCAGGAATCATAGCAAGTCGAACCGTATGCACAGTATTCTGTATGGGCTTATTTTAAGCTCCTTGCAGTGTTAGATGGAGGGGTACGTACTGCACATCAGCACAAATTCAGCCCTGCTCGCCCAGAAATGGGGACGACTGGTTTTCAGTTTCTCTTCACTTTAGATCACATGTCCTGAAACAATTCAATAAGTGTGCACATAGAAAAGGTGCAATTATTAACCAATTTTATCCGCTGTAGATCTAAATATGATCAGATATGTTGTTTCCACCATGTTACTTTGCTAGAAAAAATAACTTTACCTGAGACAGACATGCTGCGGTGAAAGAGTCATAAATTGTTTAATATAAAAGAAACAGATGCTTCCACTGTGTATCATTTGTGTTTGTGCGTTACTGTTCGGAAGTCTGAAGATTGGCAATTTGTCATCTCATGTTTTTGAGCCAGAACTGGTCATATTTGGTCCACCTTGAGAAAAGGTGGAGCAACAAGATAGTACAACCAAGCGGCAATATCCGGTGGTCTAATATGAAGCTACCCGAAATAGTGTTGTCAGGGTACTCGGTACTTTAGTACCAAATTGGTACCAGCATTACTGCTGTACAGTCAGTACCTGTATTTTCATGGTACCTGAGGTTCCAAGTATGGTGTTTATCCGCCAAACAGTTCACTGAAGACGTCTCCTCAGAGCGTAGCGGGGTTGCTGCTCCACCTCATCTCGTTGGCGAAAAAAGCAACAAGGAGCCATAAATGTTTCCACCACATCATTTCAGAGCGGTGGTCCGCCATTCCTAATCGAAGCCGCTCGCATGCGGCCGCGTAGCGCTCCTCTCCAACCTCCACGCGCATCATCCCACACCAGCTGTCAGACATCCCTGCATCTTTGCATGCGGAGAACACATGAGTCGCGGAGGTTGAAACAAAACGGCGGCGCAACTGGAATTCGGCACGCTTGAATTGGCAATAAGGCTTTGAAGATAATAAATTAGACTTTATAAATAGTATTCTTGGAGGGTGATCCATCATCATCATGTCCATGAATCAATAGTCAGTCTAAAACTGCTTCACTCCAATTGGATGTGCTCACACGTGTGTGCAGTTATCTTTTATCCTATCATTTTCCGTTGTGTTTGTTGAAACTTTATTCATTGTATAAAAATGTTCAGCTCTGTGGCTGCTGGCATTGTCAGGGCAGATGGAAGCATTGAACACAATGTTGTTTGTTTTCTTTCAAATACATGAAGGCTTTGTGCCATAACACACATTTTTTATTATTGGATTTATGTTGTTTTCTTTGTATTTGTTCATGATTGATTAAACTTTCTTCATTATAGTCACAAAAGCATGATTGTTGTGAATACTTGGCAAAATGCCACTGCAGGCAGATTTTATTTATCTTATTAGGTTTTTACTTTGTAAAGAGGTAAAAAATTGAATAAAGGTGGATATATTGCATGTTGTTTTTTATGGGGGGTGGTATCGAGTACTGTGGAAATTTACTGGTATAAGTATCGACTACTGAATTTCTGGTATTGTGACAACACAAAGAAGTCAATATTTGTAGTTTTCTCTTCATCTGCTGGGGGCTGGCTGCAAAGCAGAGCAAATCAAAGACTCCCATGTTAAAAAGACCAACTTCACAGCACAGAAATAAACATGTTTACAGCCTGGTTCAGAAAAACATTTCAGGTTTAAAAGTTCAAGTTTACCTTCATGTCAACTGTGAGGGGGCAAATTTTTTATAACTCATCAGTTTAGATGTTATTCAATCTCGAAATTATACATAATTAAGGGCGTGTCCTTTTGATTGACATGCGGCAGACCGAATGTCAGCCTGCCGACCGGTGGCTAGCAGTTAGCTTCTTGTTTGCTCTTGGTAAGGTCTCAGTCTGTAGCAGAGTAGCAGTGGTGGTTTTAGTCAGCTAATAGCAAGTCTAAGCGTGTCTTACCTTTAGCCCACTGCTTAGGAGGCTTATCTTCGTTAGCTCCTGTTACTTTTGAGTAATCTTGGTTAGTGTTTAGCCCAGAGTATGTCAGCTGTCAATCACTTGTCCCGAGGCTGCGCTTTGCCCATTTTAGTATTTTCTGGGAGTGAGACACACGCGAGACAGCAAGATGGCGACGGTGGGACACACCCAACTGGCTTCACTTTCCTCTATTCAGACGGGACCGGATACTACGTCCATATTATGTACAGTCTTTGGGTACAACTGAAGCCGTGTCCACATGAGCATGGGTATTTAGCAAAGACTGTAGAAAATATACACATAGTATCCGGTAACAACAAGCACATCTTCATACATTGACTAATTTGCAAAATAATATGAAATTTGCTCATTTCTTGACATCATGAAGTGACCATCTGCTGGCTGCTGGTTTAAAACATCTTTTAAGGCACTGAGGCATTCATTTTTTCATTTTCAAACCCCGAGGCTGCTTCTAACCTTCTTTTGGAACCATCATTGTTTCCTGCCAGAAGGAAAGTCAGACGTAGTGGGACATTATAGCAGCAGCAAGAAGAAAAAGAAAGAACTTGCTGAGAATGTTTTTGAGGATGAATGGACCAACAGAGCATAATATTTAGACAGAGATCCTTCTTGCTGATAGATTTCTACCCACAGGTTTCAAACTACAGAAAAACCTCGGACCTCTGCCACAGTTGTTTTCTTTTTCTTTTTTATTAATCTCAAGAAACCTTGTTTAAAAATACTTTTTACAACCTAACAAATGACACAGGGCAGCAAAAAATGATCTAATGATAAAATACACCTCGTATAATTCTTCAAACATTTCCATGCTCTTTCATCGTCTACATCATGAGGACACATGATTCAGATATGGCTTTCTTTATTGAAGCTATACATCTTTACCCCGTAACAAGGCCCATACGAAAAAAAAAAGAAGCCCAATTTGGCAGTGGTATTATCTTTGACCCATTTTAAATGTTATAAACATAAACACAGTGCAATGCTGCTTCTGTAATGCCCCCTTGGGTGGCTCATACAAAAGCAATTGTTATCAGAATTCTCATAAATCAGAGCTTTTCTGTTTGAATGTCTTTTCTGATACAAGACCCCTTCTTTGTGCTCACTAGTATGTTGGGCTACTAATGCAATCTGTCCTGCAGTAACTATAGTTGTAGAATAGCAGAGCTGCCATCTGTATTTCAAAATTACTTTTTCTCTAGTTCAAATGCTGCTTTGGTATCAGAAGTTTGTCCTTCTTTTAAAGTTTTTACAAGCTTTGAAAAAAAAAAAAAACTGAACTGTTTCCATGATTCTGAATTAATTACTAGTCTTTGTTTTTATTTGATCCATACCAGTGCTCAGAGATGACAGAAAACTGGATCTGCAGACTGGGAACAGAGTGTTCAAAAGATGTGGGAGTTGCACCAGAGTCCAAGTCACAAATTACAAGTTGTATTATGGCAAATGTACCATGCAGTGTTTTGAGTGCTAGCTTAAAGATAAGGGAGTCTTCGTGTCTGCTGCTGTGATTTTGACCATTTGTTTTTAATATCTCTTTTACGAGTGTACTGACTCTAAAGAAGGAAGCAGACCCTGATCCTGATGTTTTTTTCCTCTGTCTGTCTTCGGAGCACGCTTCCTTTATTGTTCTGTTGTTCCTTTTGTTAAGCAAATTAAACATTATACTGTGAAAATTAAAGACACGCAACTAGGGATGTATACCGAGTACCGGTATCGTTTGGTACCGGTTCCTAATCTTAACGATACCAGGGTACCGTTAAAATTAAAAAACGATATTCTTATTGATACTTTTTGTACATCTACTTAACCATCGAGTTATCATTACACAGTCAAATAATCACGTGATGGAATAAGACAGACACAATTCCCTTATTCTTCCAGCTGTCCTTCACCTACCTTTATGTCCAGGATTCTTCAACACCATCTGAACAAATGTTCTCCACCACTGGATCTTTTAAAATCTTGTAATGTCTTTATTATTTACTCTAAATTACATTATAGTATCAATAAGAAAATCAATAAATACCAGTATTGAAAAGGAGTATCGATATTGGTATTGGTATCGATAAAATCATAACGATATACATCCCTACGCGCAACAGAACTTTTAGCATTTTTCTCAGTGACGCGGCCGCTATCGTTAGCTTAACTAGCATCCATCTTCATCGTACCTGTACTCTGATTCACTCCAGCCAGTAAAAGACAGTCTTATCTTGCCTCTTATTCTGTCGCTTCCTCGCTTTCTTTTCCTCTCTTCCTCCTGTAAAGTTTCCTTGCATTTCTTTACCAAATCTGACATGATGCGCGTTCAAAACACCTGCGGTATTCATATCTTTCTTTTATTATGGTTCCAAGTTAGGGGGACCAAGAGTCTTCACCAACTGAAAAACGTTAAAGGAGCTGTATCATGCTTTTCAAACGTTCCAAAAGTCAACCACAGGAATATATATATACATTATGCAAAATATGTTCACCACTATCAATAACTAATCTAGTGTTTTTATGTGTCTAATTTGGAACCAGTTGGTGAAACGGCTGACTGCCCTGAACCACGGAAGCTCTCGACTAGGGGGGGGCAATATTGCCAAAAAATGATATAATATACAATATACACAATATATTTTCTAAAATACCTCGCTGTATGCGATGTATTTGCTCGACACAGAATCTGATATGGAGTTTGAAGTACATGCTGTACCATACGGACCCCTGATAAGTAACTAATACAAGCAATAGGTTAGCGTTTAGCATTGAGCTATAAGTATCATTTTACTCTCTGATGTCTGTCCATGAGGCATTATATTGTTGGAATTGTGTGAAGTTTCAGAAGTAATAGCTTCAGTACCATTTTGATGCTGCTCGAGGTTCACGAAGCTGTCAGGAGTAAAGTTCACATACAATGTTGAGTTTTTTTTGTTTGTAGACAAAATCTAACCAATTCTGGCAGCTCGATCCATCTTTCAGTTCAACAAATAAACTCCCACGCTGATCGCAACCACATTTTTCCAACTTACCATCATTTAGAGCTAAAAACTGCAAGTGAAAAAAAAAAAAGCTTTTCTTCCGAACTCTGGAGCAAAACTTCTGTTATCGGATGGCTGCCTGTCTCAGAGAAAGTCTTTTTCTAAAAATTTCCGACAGGCAATTCCTTCCTCCTCAGAGACAGTGGACAGGTTGGCGATTCTTGGAGAAGGTAGCTTACCTCCTAGGTGATGTCAGCTAGGAGGTTTTAAATCTTCACCAGACATTTTACAGGGTTGGGAAGGGCAACAGCTTTGAGAGATTTATTCTAACGGTGTGTTCAGACCAAGCGCAATTCCCACAATATAATGCCTCATGGACAATCACGGCTGACGCCCAAAGCTGGACACTTGGTCACTAAAAAGTCAGACGCTTGATTTCCAGCATCTTGACGCCCTGACACGCGGCGAGAGATGTCCAGTCAAGCCGCGCTCGCCGCGCCTCGGGAGGAGCCTCTGCTTTTTCTTTTTCCTGTCACCGGTCTGTCTGCACCATGGCAGGTGCAGGAGAGAGAGCAGCTCGGCTTAATGTGATAAATAAAGCAGGGAACGTCGTCGTCGGACATCTCTGCTCAGTGTCTGGTTCACTAGATGATTCCAGGTGTTCTGACTGTGATGAGTTTCATCAGTTTCATGAGTTTCAGTGCTCCAGGAGCTGCTGGTGAGCGGCACTTTAAGCCGTCTGATCCGGCCCTGTCCCGATGCGGGGCAGCATTATCAGCCCAGTACATCCCATCAGGACAGCAGGTCATCAAACCACCGTTCAGACACCGGGACCGGACACAGATCACAGTTTATCCTCCTCTGTCTTCAGAGAGAGAGGAGATTCCCCTGGTTCTTCTGGGTGTTTCCTTTCCTGTCAGAAACAGTGTGTCTGTGTCATGACTCGCACTGATTGGTCGACACCCCACGTCAAGACGCCAAAGTTCAGATTTTCCAACTCCGGTGTCGGACGCCCTTGACGCGTAACGCACGTCAAACGCTCAAAATCTCAAAACTCGATGTGCGAAACGTGTGTAACGCGCCTAGACACGATGCGCGAAACCCGCCGCAGGTCTTTTGACGCCTCCTCGACGCGCGTCGGCCATTGACTTTGCATGTAAACCTGACGCCCTTGACGCCCAAATCACGCTTTGTCTGAACACACCGAAAAGGAATACGGAATGATGCAAAACAGCACTTTGATGAGGAGCTCACATTATAGGTTAAAGCTCTAAAAAGTTTATTTTTTTACGATACAGCTCCTTTAAATAATGTTAAAATTACACCATTGCATGTTCTGTAACCACAGAAATAAACTTTCCAGGTTTAAATTTTGATTGAAGCTGTGGCATGCCGCACCAATTATGTCCCATTAGTTTTTGTCAGGTGGAAGCAGGTTAATTAGATAACCTGATTTAGGCCTCCTGAAGGGATTTCTGGCAAACAACGAAGCCAATGTGTCACCTCGGCTGGAATGTTCTTTGATTACAGGCTCCAAGACAGCATTTTCTTGTATTCATGAAGGTCCCTCCACAGGAAAGAAGCTTTAATTACTTCTGGAAGTTCATTATGGTGTGATTGCTGTGCTGTGAAATTGTTGTGAGCTTAATAATGGCTAAATGAAATTTGGAGCTTGAATTGTTTGCTGTTCCATGTGTGGAGGAACAGTACAAGGGAAAGTTCACTTGGTGGTATTTGCCAGCCAACTTCATATTTTCCATCATTATTGAAGCATCCAGTGGGGAGGAGGCTAATTTATGGATTTGTTAGATAGGAGGCAACAAAAGCTTGATCTGCCTCCAGGCTGAGGCATGAAATCTGTTGACAAAAAGAGGCAACCTAAATCTGCAAATTTCTATTGTTGAACCTTCAAAAATACTCTTCTTGCTTGTTCTGCTGACAGGTGCACGTAATTCATGCACTCAGAAAGATGAAACTGGGTGGCTTTTACAAGAATTTATTGTGCAAGTTAGCAAAATAATGTCATGTTTCTTAGATAAAAATGATTTAGTCACACATTTTCTATGATCTTCAACTTCATATTTGTTAGATTCACTCGTTAAAGTCACTTATTTTTAAAAGGGAAGTCATTCATTCATATTTGTTGTTTTTACGTATCTGGACTGTTTGTGCAATGCTAGCTGGCTAAAACATACAAGTGAAGGAATCATTTTATACTTTGAGTGAGCATAAAAACAAATCATGGAAATTATTTCCACATAATAAAATGAGGTTTTTTAGAATTAAGCTATCAGTAACCAGATAACTATGTTTTTTCGTACCATAAAAAATAAGTTTGTAGACTTGAGGCATTCGGACACCTAAAGACAATCTTATCCAAACTAACTTCCTGTAATCCAAATATCATATAATTAAATCAAATTGATTATACCGTATCATCCATGTTAGACCAGGTCACAATAACAGTTTGTATGACAGCAGTTAAAATGAAGGTGGGGGGGGGGAGGGGACTAGTGGATGGTATTCAGTCTTCTCTGAATCCATTATACATCCTGAGCATGAGTTGCCTTTAACAGGAAGAAAATCCTCCACCAGAACCACACTGGTTGGCAGTGGAGAGGAAAAAGTATTTATTTCTCTGCAAACATTTAATATTTTGTCAACAAGGTAGGAACCAGGACTAGTTTGGCTTGGTTTGCGGTTGCTGTGTAAACAAATAGTGGAACATTTCTGACAAGAAGGCCTGCAACAGGCCACAAGTAAATCTTGCAGTTAAAAAATTTTCACCAAAATATTCAGTTTTAGTGCCAAAATGTTAACTTGTAAGTAAACGATGGATGAGATCACAGAAGAATGTCATTGACACACCTGTGTTTGGGCTTATGGGGCCTTCATATTGCATTTGTGGGATTGGCACCAAAATCCTTCCAAACCAGTATTAATGTGTCTTTGTGCACTTTTACCCACTGGTGCATCGCTCCTCTTGTCATCAACATCACCAGTTTGAAAGATAAAGACATGGTTACGATTATAGCAACAGTGCATGTACATCATTATCTGCTTGTATCCTATAATAATATAATCTCGCAGCATTCATTTCATTAATTTGCATGAGGACAATTCTATAAATATACCAGTTTCTATGTTACAGAGGACAGGGTGATAAATGGCTGAGTATCCAATCTCAAAGCTGATCTTTCTATGTGACGCTACTCAGGTATCTTTCTGGCTATCTTTGTGAAACCTCTGTAATTAAACTGCATGTGGATTCAGTCCTTTAAAAAAAAAAGACAAAAAAGGGGGATAGCAGGATGCACATCCCATTCTGTAAATGGACTTTAAAATACTATAAAGCCTACAAAAAAATTTACCTCGGATTTAGAATTTATTTATATATTCAAATATGTAGAGACACTGAAAATGTTTCATGGCAGTTTAACTTTTAAGTGTACATTTGGAAAAAGGGACAACCATGTGATTATTTCTTGATTGTTGCTATGCACAGAGTAGGATAAAAAAAACAAAACAAAGCACCATAATGAAAGGACCACAATGAACTATCCAAACTTATTATTCAGCCTTGTAATGAAATAAAGCCAAGCTTAAATGAGAAAACTTAGAATACAGATAGCAACAACTTTAGGTTAGAATAGGAGTAGAACAGCCATTACCAATTCCAGTTCCCCCCTTAGCCTTAGCCCTCGGCCCTAACCTGTCCTTTTGCACATTCATGTGAAAGGATAGTGGTGTTCTAGACCGAGGGGGGAATAGTAGGGCTATCCGACCCTCGAAATGTACATTTTCCAGGGTCACACTAGAAAACGAGTGGTATATATTACCCACAATTTCATGTGAAACTGAGGAAAATTGAGCCAAAGAAACACACAAATGTGAGTTTTTTTGTTTGTTTTTTTGTTAATAAAATATGAAAATTGCTATTTCAAGATCACTTTAATGTAGAGATCCACCGATCCAGTTTTTTCTGATCCAATCGGATACCGATACCGAGGCTGAGCGTACCGGCCGATACCCAATAACGATCTACTGTTAAATGAATGAAGTGTATACCTTGTTATGTGAGTGAAGGCATCAGGTGAAACATAAACATTTAGTCTTGTAAGGTAACAAATTAACACAAATATAAATGTGCTTAATATTATTAATTAACAAATAACCAAATGGGCACAAAACAAAACAAAAAAACCCTGCTCTGCGTGATGATGTAACCAGTGTTGCAAAGATAGAACTGAAGTAACTAAATTGCTGTAACTGTGTTGCTCTGTATGTTATCAATAAATGAAAAAAAAATGGCTGGATTGGAATGCTGGATCGGCCTCATTCATCCAATATCTGATCCAGCTAATCAGTCAAATTCAATCGGTGGATCTCTACTTTAATGCATTACAGTTTTAGTACAGATGTGAAAAAATCGCTAGTTTTGTAATGTTACGTGCATCTCCTCATGTCTGTAACGTAACGTTAACGTTAAGCTTGAGTTGAAGGCATCTTCTTTTCCCTTTATTTTTGACATTTTTCGGCCCTAAGCCGAAAAAATAATCCAATCCCCCAGGAAATGGATACTGTTGCTGCTGCAAACGGCATTGTGAACTCTTCCGAAACAGCCGTAATGTCAGTTTACTGCACCACGGACAACTATTGGTGACGCATGAGGATTTTGAAGGGTTGTCCAATTTCTTAGGGGCATAATTCAATCCCTAGCACTTGAAACTCCATTTCAAGCGCTTTTTTTCATCAGACTGTGTGGTGATTGTGAGGGTTGGACTCAGCTGGCAGTGATGTACCATCGCTAAGAGCTGAGTGACCACATGTGGCAAGATGTAGCTGTACTGTAGCTTTGACTTCAGGCAACAGGTTGTTTTTAAGTTTGGAAGCACGAATGAGATGCTGAAGCTGTTTTATCCAAAGACATTCAGAGAAAACTGCATGACTAATAATGGCATTTATGAGTCATCATGGTTAAAAGCACTGGTTTGTTCCACCTTTGGAAAACGGTGAGTGTGATGCATGAAATGAACTGAAGCTAAAGCCCTTATGAGGTCTCTGAATGAGGACTAACCTGATGCTCATAATCTCTTCCATCTGCATTGTTGTCAGGTTCACTTCCATTCTGGACGTAATTCTGTCTCTTCCCATCATTGATGTTATGATGCATTTGATGCACCTCAGAAATGGGAAGTCAGAACTCAGTCTTGCATCATGTTAGATTTTCTTGTGTTGGGTTCAATAAAAGAGGAAACATGACTGCTTCAAGTGTTTGCTTTTCTTTAAAATTCAATGGTAAGTTCTTATCAACAATTGACTTAATCTGAACAATAAATGAGTTAATAATGCTCTTGCTCTTTGTTCGGTGTTCAAGATAAACAATTACGGAATGGTGGTTCATGAAATTTCCAACCAGGAGGTCAAACTTCTGCTCTTTTCTTTCTTTTTCCAATCGCAAATTGAGAATACACAGTTCCCATTTCCTAATCAATGCATTTGGGTCTCTTTTGTCTGTTATGTTGCGTTTTATTGTCCACCAACAAAAGAATCTGGCAAATGAAAAATCTCCAACATATTAACAATCATGATCACAACATTTTCAAAGTAAGAAAGATTATTAAAGCTTTCTGTTTCTGCAGGAATGGCAAAGCTGCTTTGCCTAAAAAAGAAATTCAAACATCAGAGGCTGTGACTTGTCAGTTGTTAAACAGGGAACTGTGTATCAGTTGTCACGACCAGCGTGGCAAGCCGTGACAAAAAAGATGACGACTTTTCTAAATAATTTATTAAAGGAAATTAAGTGTGTGCGAAATAAATAAGTGAACAATCAGCGGTGTAATGTGGATGCAGATCAGTACATGTACAAACCAGGCTGCGGAGGGAAGCAGAGAGAGGGAAGAAAGTTAGTCATCTGAGCTTTTAAATGACCAGCCACTCAGAGCAGGTGCTCTGATGACAGGCCACACCTAATGGGGCTGTCACACAGTTAACTCATCTATGCATGCCTATTCTCCTGTAACCAGGTAACGCTAGCTACTGTTAACAAACTAAAAGGTTTCTAATCATAAAGAGTTTCTAATCTTGTCTCTGAGCCATGTTCAGCTTTATGTTGAAAGTAATCAATGCGACGAAAGGTGAAGTATTGTTTGGGGTTGTGTCATTCACAAATGATTTACACATACATACAAATGTATTGTTAATATATGCAATATGTTTTTGTTTAGATCCATAGCGGATCCATTCATGATCTTGTGCTTCAGCCGCGGGGCCAGCACAGACCCATTATATGGCTGTATTTTTTAATCCCTAATGAAAGAGTTAATGATTATTGAGCATTACCACTGTCAAAAGTTTAAACAAAGAAAACCCCTCTTTTTATGAACGAGGATCCATCGCTCATGTCAAAAAATTACAAACATATCTGTCCATCAAGTACATACAGCCAATCGGATCACTTCTCCCACTGTGTATGTAAACACATCAGCTGGTAGCTCTGATCGGACAGATTTCAATCTGATAGATAAATTATTTGTCCATGTAAATGTGGCTACTGTCACCTTGACAACGCAAACAATGGAGTTGTGGTTGAAGCGTAAAAATCTGACCAAGGGCCAGTCAGTCAGTCAGTCAGTCATTTTCTGTACCGCTTATCCAGTTCAGGGTCGCGGGGGTTGCTGGAGCCTATCCCAGCTATTATCAGGCGAGAGGCGGGGTACACCCTGGACAGGTCGCCAGTCTGTCGCAGGACCAAGGGCCAAAGGAGACTAAATCACCATTGTTTTACACAGTTGCAGTTCATTAATTCTGAAGAAAATGACAAGGTGCTGTTTTTTTTGTTTGCTTTTTTGTTTTTAAATGTATTTTCAACCTAACTAAATTGTGTTAGATGGGGGATACTAGGCTAAAAATATATTTCACAAAGGGTACTTGTAGAAAACAAGCTAAGAACCATTGGACTAATACATGTAGCTATAGTTACTTAAAGGTGCCATGGCATCAAATTGAACTTTCCTGGGGTCTTAGGGGTATAATATGATCTGTTGTGCACTGATGAGGCCATGTGAATGTCCAGAGTGAGAATCAAAGTTCCTGTTTATGGTCTGTCAGCTTTGTTTCTTTGTTCAGAAACGGTTGAATCAGACAGCAGCTTGTCATTCTACGTAGTTCAATTGCTCCAATAAGAGCACACTATGAAGCAAACAGCCTCCCTCCTCCTCTCTCCTTCCCCCTCCACTCCGCTCTCACCCCCTCCCTGTCTGATTCAACTGAATGGAGCTGTGTAGGCTAACTGCTCAGCAAATGGATTTAAAAGAAAACAATATTGTCATTACCTGTAAGTTTATTTATTTTCTAAATGCTGTCTTGTCTGATAAACATAGCTCACTGTCTGAAATGCACATGTTGCTAAGAGTTAGCCTTTAGCAAAGTCCAACCGCTAGGGCAGCTTGACCTACTTTCTCTAAATAAGGTTATAGCCAAATAAGGTGTAGCCAATCAAAATATAGTCAACTTGGTCTCCAGGTAAAGCTGCATACCATTACCGCACCCAACTCTTTTACTGAGGAAGGGAGGTCTGGCGTTTCAAAACAATCCCCCGCTGCAAAAAGTGACGTTTTTCTCTTTGGAGTATTTACATATGCAGTTGTCAACTACATGAACCAGTTTTTACTGCTATGTCATCACTCCTTTAACACTGAAATTGGTTAATTTCCTCTTCCATCAGTTATGCTTATCTCAAATCATTTAGAAAGAGAAAATTGTTGCATATTTCATAGGCATTAACTCAAATTAGCCTTGGGTTGTTCATCAGGATTCCCACGTCAGTAAGTGCCTGCTGCCATCTCACTGACTGACAGCCAACCCCCCTCCCCCCCTTGCCTTAAACTCCTTCATTATCCATGCCACTTTGCTTTCTGTCATTTCCATTCAAGGGAGATGAAAATTTACAAGCCATTTAACCTCAGCACACTCCGTCTCTGTCCACCGGTTAGTTACCTCTACTGTCGCCAGGCCCTGTGAAATCTCCGTGCTATCTTCAGGCCCTAGCGGACTGGTAATTAGAAGAGCCATGGGTTGTCCTCATTGTGGCTACTGGCATAGACACGCCTTATATCGGGGGTAAACACAAAACCACAGATAAGACTGATCTTAATGGGGAGACTTTGTCCTGGCCTTGTAATAGACAGCAACAGTGTGTATTGGATTAGTCAGGCTAATCACAGGAGAAGATCAGTGAAGAATTGGAATGTTATTGATTAGGACATGGGGCCCTCAATGCCACCAGGAGCATCTGATAGCATCTCTTATTTACCAACTAGCCTGATGAATCACCATGGGCTGATAAAGCTGACAATGCCCTTGAGTCCCCCAGCAGCGAAGAGAGGACTGTATACAGTATATCTGCAGTGTGTGCTGTACAACACCCGAGGACAAGCAATCCTACAAAGTGTGTGCATGGATATTGATTGCATTTTTTTATGGATTGTTTTAGTCCCATCTATAAAAAGGGGCTGTCAGCAGCTGTTTGCAGATTACATTTTAACAAGTTCATTTGAATGTCACTTTGAAACCTGAACGTTATCAAAAATTAGAGGACATGCTCACCTTGTGCATTTTGCTAGAAGGATTAGTAATAGTGTGGATCACTCCATTTATTTGTCTGACTTAATGGTTTTGGACCAACATTCAATAGTCATATACTGTAAGAAGAAATCCACAATAAAGGAAAAGGAGATATCTGTCCCTCCAACCATAGTAGCCTCACAAGAGCACAACACAATGCAGCCCAGAGGGTATGTCACGTTATAAACAGAGGTCAGGCTGCAGATCCTGCCGTTCACAGAGAGCTCAGCTCATGTGCAACATTATTGTATACTTATTTGCTTACATTATAATGTGATAATGTCATAATAACTTTTTAATGTGTGCAATGGTGTGGGCTATCATGTAAGGAGTTCAATACCAATGTATGGTTTTTGGGTGGGGACTTCAACCACATCAGACCAGTGTTGTGATTTAGCTTGGGCATCACAATATATATAGCGTCACTTTGTATGATATTAATATTAATATTTCTATTAATATCAATACTAATACAGCCTCGGAGCACCACCTTACTTATTTGATATGTAATGGAAGCAAGGAAAACCATTAATGTCTTAAATCAACTCTTAGATTGATTTAATGAAGTGATCAGTCTCAGGACGCTTTCATGAGTTCTCGCTTGAAGTGACCTTTCATGATACATCAGAAAAACCACAAACAACGACTAGTTAAGATAATACAGAGTATTTATTAACTAGTCTACAAACTACATGAGATAATGTATGTACAAGATATATACAAGAAATATGTGAGCATGATGATCAACCAAAAGTTATCTTGTGAAAGAAATGTGAGATGGTATGAAGATGAAACATAAATTAATTAAACTTCAGTTAATTAATAAATGTTCAAAGAAAAAGAAGGAAGGATTTCTTAATCCAACTAAACAAAGTTAAACTGGTCCTGGTAAACCGTAGGTCTGGATTAATTCACTATCACCAACTTCTTGTGACATCAGATCATATTTCATAGCAAATGATCAGGATTCTCCTCAGAGGTTCCGTCTGACTGAGGTGCTTCACTCACGCCCTGGTTCTGCTGGACTGTTCCTCAAATCCTTTGGAAGATTGTCGGGTGGATGGATCCCAAAAATAAAAAAACTCCCATCCCGATCTCCTGGAAGTTCGTCCGGCTCTCTGCGGGCTGTCAGCTCAGTGGTGGCTCTGGTTCGTCCTCTCTCTCTCATCCGTCTCCCCAGAGACGTGCAGCTTCAGGACTGATGTCACGGGATGGTTGATAGTAAAGATGATTTGGGTTAAAGTCTTCTTCTCTCCATCACTCCTCCCGGAGTGATCCGTGGTTCTGAACTCTGCTGAGTTCAGAGCAGGTGTTGTCTCATTCTTTCCCCATTGTTCCAAGTTTCTTCAGTTCTGCCTTTACTCCTTCCAGTTCTCCCAGATCAGTTCTCTTTCCAATCTCTCCAATTCTGATTCTCTCCGTTCAGAGCCTCGCGCTCTGCCTGGCAGTGGAATGTGGCTTGCAGCTTGTCAGCCAATGGGAAGCTGACAGAGTCAGGTTTCATCCAATAGTAAGACACATCTCAAATGATCATTTGACTATCAGTCAGCTTAATGGTCATAAGCATCTGTGAATTCTAAGTGAGGCATGTGTACAAATGGATCAATTATTCAGACAGGATGAAATAAAATGAACACAATAAAATAAAATAAAGCAAAGATCTGAATTATATGAATAAAGAAAGACATTGAATAAACAAATCAGTTAAACAGATGAAACAGGATTAATCTTGATGCCTTAAGATTCCTGTAAAGAAAATACACGTGTTAGACATCATTTGATATGAGGAAGTCCATTTCTAACATAAAAGTGGATTTCAGCAGTTGGGTAAAGTGTCTCTTTCTTCACCTTTATGCAGCAAATCCTGGAATGCATGTGATGTGAATTTGTGGAAGAAACATGTAGTTTCTAATCATCAAAGTATGTCATGTTGCATATCAAAAGAAAAGTCTTCATCATGAGATTAACATGAGCTTACTTTCCTGATAATATAAAACAGTTCTTGGATGTTAAGAACATATTACAAAATTGGCTATACAGAACCAATTTATAGCAGGTCGTAAATACTGTGAAGGAGTATCTCCAAGCTTGGAGGCTGGGTTCAAAGTTCAACAATTGGACTGTTTGTTTTACCAAAATGCCGGTCCTCTCCTGAGTTGCTCTCAGGACCGTAAATTAGTGATTACTCAGAGAAGGTCCTTCTCTGAGCAAAATTCCTCCTTGGGATGTCTGTTTTACATCCAAACGTGGCCTTTATCAATCAGTGTGTGTTCCAAAGTATATTTGGTTAGATGTGTGTATCCTTTTGCTGGGACCTTTGGGCTTGAGATCACTACATATTCCCCCACTTGATTACGATGTTCAGTTAAGAAGGAGATCGTAATCACAGATGAATTGGTCCAGAGGGAGCAGCGATGATTCTTGCAGGTTCAATTTGCTTTTTCCATATGACTGATGTCATCAAGAAATGGATTCACTAAATCATAAGAAAACTAAATAAAAGTCGACAAAAGGATATGCATGCACTATTCGTACACCTAAAGTAACTTAAGAGTTAAACATCTATTTAGGACTTAGGGTCAAAGTCTAAATTATCAAAATAATAATGAACAAATGTGTACTGTAAAAAAACTTTAAAAGGTTTTAATCTACAAAAGAAAAATCAAAACAGTGCTTCAGGTGATTAAGAGTTAAAACAGCATAGAAAGAGGAAAGGAAAAGAAGTGTTCATTTCTAACTACGCTATAGTATAATAATGATTAATATCCTCTAATAGGTCAGGCATGGGTCGCTGTGTAAATAGAGCTTAAATTTGCAACTGGATGTGAGCACATTCAATGTGAAATCGAACTTCTGCTGTTACATTCAGTAAATTTTAGCTCATTATTCCCCCACTTGTTGAAATCACGTGTGTGAAATCAGCTGTGGGAGAAGTCTGGATGGTAAACTTAGCTTTGAAAGCTTAAAGTTTGGTTTAAACCTGGAGAAAATTGTTCAATTTTCATTCAGGTACAGACTGTGGTTGCTTGGTTGAGACTTAACTCTGAGATTAAGGCTCTTCAACCATAATGTTCAGCTTGTGAGTAAGATTGTTTCTTACTGGACTGACGGGACTTTGACTTAGGTCTGTAAGTGGCTGCATCAGAGGCCTGTTTACCAGCTCCGTGGGAGAAGACTCAGCAGTCAGTACAGTGTCAAGTTTGCAGTGTTTAGTCTGCAGGTGTTTCCGAAAACCTAAATCAGCCCACGTGCGTAACTCTCGGATTGTAGCATTGTAAGGATTTGCGATGATGCCTAAGTGACGTCTCGTGGCAGGATGCAGGTTACTGAGAAAAATTGTTTTGAAGTGTTGGTCTTCATCTATATTTTCCTCATTACGCAAACCAAAGTAAGCTCTGAGGAGTCTGTGGTAGAACCGGCTCGGTGGTTCTTGTCTGCCCTGTTTTGTGTTCAAGGCAAAACTCAAACCTGATTGAGTTGCTTCTTCAGAAAACTCTCTCTCCAAAGCTTCACAGAGGAGGAAAAAATAATTTCTGACCGCATCTGTCTGTCGTTCAATGAACTTTTTGACATCATTGCTTGCTGTTAGTCTGATCAGGAAGATTTTATCACTAACAGAAGCCTTTGGGAACCTTTGCAGGTAGAAGCTGATGTCATTCAGGTAGGTTTGGATGTCATTTAATTTACCAAATGTGGGTTCCAATTTTGGCAAATTCTGAGCAATTCTGAAAAGATCTTTATCTGTGGGAGCCTGGTGAGTCCTGGCTCCTGCAGGCCCATCAGCCTGGTAGGTACCACCTGGATCTGGAGATGTGTTGGGATCTAGAGGAAGAATATGTGGTACAGGAGGTAAATGTGGACAAGAAGAATTCTCATGAGACTTCCTGTTACTGAGGAGATCTTCTCTGTCATCACAGAGGATGCTCTGATTTCCTGGTCTGTGTTCAGCCTCAGAAGACTGAAACAGTTCTCTTCTGGCTCTTATCAGTTCCTCTGATAAGTGGTCTTGGTCTTGATAAGCTGAGCTTAGCTCATCTCTAGCTTCAGCTAGCTGTCTTTCCAGCAGCTGGATTCGTGACTGTTTATCATTGAGATGTTTGTCATAAACAGAAATTATCAGTTTCAAGTCCTGGATTTCATTCTGAGCTTCCTGAAGAGAGCTCTGTGATTCCTCGTGAATCTGGTTTAGCTCCTTCAGCTCAGTCTGAGTTTCTGCCAGTTCCTGTTGGCAGCTCTGGAGCGATTGTTCAAGCTCCCTGTTTTCCTCTTTAAGTTCATTATTCTCTTTCTTAGTCTCATTAAAGTGATCTGTTAGTTCAGTTATGCTAGTCTGGTTTTGACTGACTACTTTTTCCAGAATTTCAAACTTGTGCTGGAGAGATGTATTCTCTTCCTTCAGCTGTGAAAATTTCTGGACTTTCGCTTTAAATTTGCTTCCTGCGTTCTCCACTGCATGGTGGACTTGTTTAAATCGCGCCAGAAAAACAACAGATAAGCAACCAAAGGTTTTGGTCAGACTTTTATCTGTGGGTCGTTTCTGATCCGTGATCAGATTTACGTTGCTGTGGTCAGTGTTGAGGATTTTACCTGCATAAACAGGTAACGTGTTCTTAGTGAAATCAAGCATGATTCAAAAGGATTTCCAGAATTGGATTTTCCAATTTGGCAGGTGAACTTTGTTGTTTAACACAACTGTGGTTGTAAGAGTGGCTTCCTTCAGCGACACTCAGATCTGTCTGATTGTCTCAGAACACAACAAGTAGCTTGCAAACTTTCTTAGAAGTTTCAAGATGCTCAAAGGTAAACACACTCTCTTACTCTGTGGGCAGAGAGCAGAAAACAATCTCCCAAAATGAAATTGTTTAGGAAGTCAAACTTCTCAAGCAATTTCTTCAACTGTTCAAAGATCAAAGCGTTGTTAACTGTTTGATCTGTTCATCAGCACTTTCCTCCGGTGCGTGAATTGAGTAAAATCTTCTAAATGCTCTTACAGCCAATAATCTCAGATTTAAATCTGCCCCTTGCTCACCTCTTTGGGTCTGTTAGGAATGAAAATCAAGCAACTTCTGCTTTAAATGAATCACTTGCAGGAATACGCTGCAGTGGGTTTTTATTGCACCTCCAACCGTCTCACTCCGTGGGGAGTCACGGCCCTTAGCAAACCAAGGTAGCTAATCTTAGCCAGCTAACGGAGGGTCTGATGTAGATTAATTTACTGGAATACGCAGTTAAATTATCTAACACTCAGTGCAGGTCAACTAATGTTGGAATACGCAACACTGTTGCCCACGAAGGCCTTTAAAAAATGAATGTTCAAGCGCTATTTATGCATGCAAAATCAACTTAACATGTAGCAACATGTAGGAGTAGAAGCGTAGCTTAGCTTTAGCTTCATTGTGTAGGGGAAAGGTCATAAATCAGAGGGGTTGGGTCAGCAGCTCGCTGAGAGCGTGTGTCCCCCACTCTGCCAGAGTCTGTGTGCGTCCACACTTTCCTCTGTTCTAAAGTGCATTAAAATGTTTCACATCCAGTTTGGAACATGAAATGCTCACACATGTTGACCAGCAACAGTTCAGTGGGTTTCTTTGTATCATGAAAAGTTTTCAAACGCCTCACACGGGGCACCATAATAGGTTGTGATTTAGCTTGGGCATCACAATATATATAGCGTCACTTTGTATGATATTAATATTAATATTTCTATTAATATCAATACTAATACAGCCTCGGAGCACCACCTTACTTATTTGATATGTAATGGAAGCAAGGAAAACCATTAATGTCTTAAATCAACTCTTAGATTGATTTAATGAAGTGATCAGTCTCAGGACGCTTTCA
Organism: Atherinomorus stipes; assembly: GCA_023101725.1. Lineage (NCBI taxonomy): Eukaryota > Metazoa > Chordata > Actinopteri > Atheriniformes > Atherinidae > Atherinomorus > Atherinomorus stipes. The sequence goes on along the minus strand of JALJCO010012861.1, from coordinate 1,742 downwards.
TGAGTTCTCGCTTGAAGTGACCTTTCATGATACATCAGAAAAACCACAAACAACGACTAGTTAAGATAATACAGAGTATTTATTAACTAGTCTACAAACCACATGAGATAATGTATGTACAAGATATATACAAGAAATATGTGAGCATGATGATCAACCAAAAGTTATCTTGTGAAAGAAATGTGAGATGGTATGAAGATGAAACATAAATTAATTAAACTTCAGTTAATTAATAAATGTTCAAAGAAAAGAAGGAAGGATTTCTTAATCCAACTAAACAAAGTTAAACTGGTCCTGGTAAACCGTAGGTCTGGATTAATTCACTATCACCAACTTCTTGTGACATCAGATCATATTTCATAGCAAATGATCAGGATTCTCCTCAGAGGGTTCCGTCTGACTGAGGTGCTTCACTCACGCCCTGGTTCTGCTGGACTGTTCCTCAAATCCTTTGGAAGATTGTCGGGTGGATGGATCCCAAAAATCTTCCCGATCTCTGGAAGTTCGTCCGGCTCTCTGCGGGAGCTGTCAGCTCAGTGGTGGCTCTGGTTCGTCCTCTCTCTCTCTCATCCGTCTCCCCCAGAGGCGTGCAGCTTCAGGACTGATGTCACGGGATGGTTGATAGTAAAGATGATTTGGGTTAAAGTCTTCTTCTCTCCATCACTCCTCCCGGAGTGATCCGTGGTTCTGAACTCTGCTGAGTTCAGAGCAGGTGTTGTCTCCATTCTTTCCCCATTGTTCCAAGTTTCTTCAGTTCTGCCTTTACTCCTTCCAGTTCTCCCAGATCAGTTCTCTTTCCAATCTCTCCAATTCTGATTCTCTCCGTTCAGAGCCTCGCGCTCTGCCTGGCAGTGGAATGTGGCTTGCAGCTTGTCAGCCAATGGGAAGCTGACAGAGTCAGGTTTCCTCCAATAGACAGACACATCTCAAATGATCATTTGACTATCAGTCAGCTTAATGGTCATAAGCATCTGTGAATTCTAAGTGAGGCATGTGTACAAATAAAGGATCAATTATTCAGACAAGGATGAAATAAAATGAACACAATAAAATAAAATAAAGCAAAGATCTGAATTATATGAATAAAGAAAGACATTGAATAAACAAATCAGTTAAACAGATGAAACAGGATTAATCTTGATGCCTTAAGATTCCTGTAAAGAAAATACACGTGTTAGACATCATTTGATATGAGGAAGTCCATTTCTAACATAAAAGTGGATTTCAGCAGTTGGGTGAAAGTGTCTCTTTCTTCACCTTTATGCAGCAAATCCTGGAATGCATGTGATGTGAATTTGTGGAAGAAACATGTAGTTTCTAATCATTAAAGTATGTCATAAGTTGCATATCAAAAGAAAAGTCCTTCATCATGAGATTAACATGAGCTTACTTTCCTGATAATATAAAACAGTTCTTGGATGTTAAGAACATATTACAAAATTGGCTATACAGAACCAATTTATAGCAGGTCGTAAATACTGTGAAGGAGTATCTCCAAGCTTGGAGGCTGGGTTCAAAGTTCAACAATTGGACTGTTTGTTTTACCAAAATGCCGGTCCTCTCCTGAGTTGCTCTCAGGACCGTAAATTAGTGATTACTCAGAGAAGGTCCTTCTCTGAGCAAAATTCCTCCTTGGGATGTCTGTTTTACATCCAAACGTGGCCTTTATCAATCAGTGTGTGTTCCAAAGTATATTTGGTTAGATGTGTGTATCCTTTTGCTGGGACCTTTGGGCTTGAGAT
>JALJCO010012859.1:0-18697 GCA_023101725.1 Atherinomorus stipes | reverse complement strand
TTAATTAAGTAGTGAAAGTTTTTACTTTCAGTCAAGGTAAGTTATTTCAGCATGAATGAACAACAAAGCAAGGCACTTTCAAAACTCAACATATCTGGACTACACAAAGGCTCATGGGAAATACCTGAGTACATTTGCATTAAGAGCAAAAGATAATGCTGCAAAGGAAATTATTCAAAATCACAGTATCAAAAGGAATTAAACATATATAATTATCTTGACCCAAATAGAAATTTTCAATTTGCATTGATTAAATAAAAATAAGTTGAGTTTGAGTTAAAATAACAGTTTTATTCAATTAAATTTTATTTAGTTCACTCAACTTAATTTTATTAGATGTGACCAATTGAAATATTTTTCAGTTGGTTGAACTTTGGTCTGAGCAGGATAAGGCATTCTGGCTTTCTTATGGCTTTTTGTTGTTGTTTTTTATCAACATCCTACACATATGTTAGTAATCGTAAATCATTCATCAAAGCCTAATGTTACAGTTGCTGCCTATTTCCCATGATGCCTTGTGGCACACCTGGATCTTCTTTGCACCATGACTCAAATGTATGTCACCCCTTCAGTATCCTTGTAAACTACCAACATAGCTAATGTAACAAACAAGATGATATGGTTCTGCACATGCACGACGCTGATTGTGTGTCGCTGTGATGTCATTTAATGACTGGTGACATTTGACCAGCCAAAGGTGACTGAAGACTTAATAATAGATTTATTAACCTAATTTTCTGAATTCTAACAGTTTTTACCATATGTCTGGGTGATGTTCTCAGTATCATAAGCATCTTAACATCCTTCATTAAACATTAAAATACCAAAATAAAACTAAGATTTCATGTACAGGCAAATGTAAACTGTATTATAATTATGGAAAATTACTGTATTTTATAAGAAAGTTTTTCTAGTAAATATTACTGTATTTTTCAGGTGCCCCAGCTGCTAAATATTACAGTTTTTTTCTTTTTTTTTTTGCATGTTTTTATTTTTTAGAGTGTTAAAATGATTTTGTTTTTCATTTTGTTTTTTCATATCGCACTGTTAAATTTCTTAAAGTAAAGTTTCAGTATAAGGTTTCAATCAATAAAAAGTGTGAAAAATATTTACTAAAGTCTGCGAACAGAAAGAATGTCTCTATGCCTTCTGTTCATGTGTTTAATATAAAGCTAATAAGATATTAGTGATGTAATCTGCTGATGTTCAAGTATTTCTGCTTCAAAGTGCAAACAACAGAGTTCAGACACAAGCAAAGGTTCACGAGAACGTGGACCTTCATCGTGTCTTTAGGCTGCATGAGACCAGTCAGGCAGACGAGTCACGTGCGGGACATCGGACCTTGGACATGTCTACAAGCTGTCTTGAGACCAATCGGGCAGACGTACTCATGTGTGGGGACATAAACCTTGGACGTGTCTCCAAGCTGTCTTTACACCGATCAGGCAGACAGAGTCACGTGAGAGGACATGAACCCTGGACATTTCTCCAAGCTGTCTTCAGACAAATCAGGCGGACGGAGTCACGTGCAGGGACATCGACCCTTGATGTGTCTCCAAACTTTCTTCTTATAACGATCAGGCAGATGGAGTCAAGTCTGGGGACATGGACCCTCTACATGTCTCCAAGCTGTCTTCACACTGATCAGGCAGACAGAGTCACGTGCAGGGGACATGAACCCTGGACTGTCTCCAAGCTGTCTTCACACTGATCAGGCAGACGGAGTCACGTGCAGGGACATGGTCCCTGGACTTGTCTCAAAGCTGTCTTCAGACCAATCAGGAAGACGGAGTCACGTGCGGGGACATGGACTTTGGATGCGTCGTCAAGCTGTCTTGAAACCGATCAAGCAGATTAAGTAACATGCAGAGACATTGACCCTGGACGTGTCCGCAGGCTGTCTTTAGACCAATCAGGCAGACGGAATCACGTGCGGGGACATGGAGCCCAGACGTGTAATCAAGCTGTCTTGAGACAAATGAGGCAGACAGAGTCACGTGTGGGGACATGAACCCTGTACGTGTCTCCAAGCTGTCTTGAGACAAATCGGGCAGACGAAGTCACTTGCAGGGACATCGACCCTGGACGTGTCTCCAAGCTGTCTTTAGACCGATCAGGCAGACGGAGTCATGTGCGGGGACATGAACCCTGGATGTGTCTCCAAGCTTTTTTTTATATAGATCAGGCAATCGGAGTCACGTGCGGGGACATGGACCCTGCACGTTTCTCCAAGCTGTCTCCAGACCGATCAGGCAGACGGAGTCATGTGCGAGGACATGAGCCCTGGACGTTTCTCCGAGCTGTCTTAGTCCGGTGAGGCAGACGGAGTCATGTGCGAAGACTTGGCCCTTGGACGTGTCTCCAAGCTGTCTTCAGACCTATTACCCAGACGGAGTCACGTCCGGGGACATGAACCCTGGACGTGTCTCCAAACTTTATTCAGACCGCTCAAGCAGATGTAATCCCGTCTGGGGACATGGACCTTGGACGTGTCTCCAAGCTGTCTTTACAATGATCAGGCAGACGGAGTCACGTGCGAGGACATGGACCCTGGACGTGTCTCCAGGCTGTCTTTAGACCGATCAGGCAGACGTAGTCATGTGCGGGGACATGAACCTGGACGTTTCTCCAAGCTGTCTTGAGACAAATCAGGCAGACGAATCACGTGCAGGGACATCGACCCTGGACGTGTCTCCAAGCTGTCTTTAGACCGATCAGGCAGACGGAGTCATGTCCGGGGACATGAACCCTGGATGTGTCTCCAAGCTTTTTTATATAGATCAGGCAGATGGAGTCACCTGTGGGGACATGGACCCTGGAGCTGTCTCCAAGCTGTCTCCAGACCGATCAGGCAGACGGAGTCATGTCCGGGGACATGAACCCTGGATGTGTCTCCAAGCTTTTTTTTATTTAGATCAGGCAGACGGAGTCATGTGCGGGGACATGAACCTTGGATGTGTCTCCAAACTGTATTCAGACCGATTAAGCAGATGGAATCCCGTCGGGGGGCATGGACCCTGGATGTGTCTCCAAGCTGTCTTCAGACAGGTCAGGCAGACGAAGTCACGTGCGAGGACATTGACCCTAGACGTGTCTCCAAGCTGTCTTTAGACCGATCAGGCAGACGTAGTCACGAGTGGGGACATGAACCCTGGATGTGTCTCCAAGCTTTCTTTAAATAGATCAGGCAGATGGAGTCACCTGTGGGGACATGGACACTGGAGCTGTCTCCATGCTGCTTTGAGACTGTTCAGGCAGACGGAGTCACGTGCGGGGACATGAACCTGGACGTTTCTCCAAGCTGTCTTGAGACAAATCAGGCAGACGAATCACGTGCAGGGACATTGACCCTGGACGTGTCTCCAAGCTGTCTCCAGACCGATCAGGCAGACAGAGTCACCTGCGGGGACATGGACCCTGGAGGTGTCTCCAAGCTGTCTCCAGACCGATCAGGCACACGGAGTCATGTCCGGGGACATGAACCCTGGATGTGTCTCCAAGCTTTTTTCTATATAGATCAGGCAGATGGAGTCACCTGTGGGGACATGGACCCTGGACCTGTCTCCAAGCTTTTTTTTATATAAATTAGGCAGACGGAGTCACCTGCGGGGACATGAACCCTGGATGTGTCTCCATGCTGCTTTGAGACCGTTCAGTCAGATGGGGTCACGTGCGGGGACATGAACCCTGGAGGTGTTTTTCAAGCTGTCTTTAGACAGACGGAGTCACCTGCGGGGACATGGACCCTGCACATTTCTCCAAGCTGTCTCCAGACCGATCAGGCAGACGGAGTCATGTGCGAGGACATGAGCCCTGGACGTTTCTCCGAGCTGTCTTAGTCCGGTGAGGCAGACGGAGTCATGTGCGAAGACTTGGCCCTTGGACGTGTCTCCAAGCTGTCTTCAGACCTATTACCCAGACGAAGTCACGTCCGGGGACATGGACCTTGGACGTGTCTCCAAGCTTTCTTTAGACTGAGCAGGCAGACAGAGTCACGTCCGGGGACATGGACCTTGGACGTGTCTCCAAGCTGTCTTCAGACAGGTCAGGCAGACGAAGTCACGTGCGAGGACATGGACCCTGGACGTGTCTCCAAGCTGTCTTTAGACCGATCAGGCAGACGGAGTCACGTGCGGGGACATGAACCTGGACGTTTCTCCAAGCTGTTTTGAGACAAATCAGGCAGACGAATCACGTGCAGGGACATCGACCCTGGACGTGTCTCCAAGCTGTCTTTAGACTGATCAGGCAGACGGAGTCATGTCCGGGGACATGAACCCTGGATTTGTCTCCAAGCTTTTTTCTATATTGGTCAGGCAGATGGAGTCACCTGTGGGGACATGGACCCTGGAGCTGTCTCCAAGCTGTCTCCAGACCGATCAGGCAGACGGAGTCATGTCCGGGGACATGAACCCTGGATGTGTCTCCAAGCTTTTTTTTATTTAGATCAGGCAGACGGAGTCATGTGCGGGGACATGAACCTGGATGTGTCTCCAAACTGTATTCAGACCGATCAAGCAGATGGAATCCCCTGCGGGGACATGGACCCTGGATGTGTCTCCAAGCTGTCTTCAGACAGGTCAGGCAGACGAAGTCACGTGCGAGGACATTGACCCTAGACGTGTCTCCAAGCTGTCTTTAGACCGATCAGGCAGACGGAGTCACGTGCGGGGACATGAACCCTGGATGTGTCTCCAAGCTTTCTTTAAATAGATCAGGCAGATGGAGTCACCTGTGGGGACATGGACACTGGAGCTGTCTCCATGCTGCTTTGAGACTGTTCAGGCAGACGGAGTCACGTGCGGGGACATGAACCCTGGACGTTTCTCCAAGCTGTCTTTAGACAAATCAGGCAGACGAATCACGTGCAGGGACATCGACCCTGGACGTGTCTCCAAGCTGCTTTCAGACCGATCAGGCAGACAGAGTCACCTGTGGGGACATGGACCCTGGAGGTGTCTCCAAGCTGTCTCCAGACCGATCAGGCACACGGAGTCATGTCCGGGGACATGAACCCTGGATGTGTCTCCAAGCTTTTTTTATATAGATCAGGCAGACGGAGTCACCTGCGGGGACATGGACCCTGGACCTGTCTCCAAGCTTTTTTTTTATACAAATCAGGCAGACGGAGTCACCTGCGGGGACATGAACCCTGGATGTGTCTCCATGCTGCTTTGAGACCGTTCAGTCAGATGGGGTCACGTGCGGGGACATGAACCCTGGATGTGTTTTCAAGCTGTCTTTGGACAGACGGAGTCACCTGCGGGGACATGAACCCTGGAGGTGTCTCCATGCCGGCTTGAGACTTTTTTTAGGCAGACGTATTCACGTGCGGGGACATGGACCCTGGACTTGTCTCCAAGCTGTCTTTACAATGATCAGGCAGATGGAGTCATGTGCGAGGACATGGACCCTGGACGTTTCTCCAAGCTGTCTTGAGACAAATCGGGCAGACGGAGTCACTTGCAGGGACATCGACCCTGGAGCTGTCTCCAAGCTGTCTCCAGACCGATCAGGCAGATGGAGTCATGTGCGGGGACATGAACCCTGGATGTGTCTCCAAGCTTTCTTTAAAAAGATCAGGCAGATGGAGTCACCTGTGGGGACATGGACCCTGGAGCTGTCTCCATGCTGCTTTGAGACTGTTCAGGCACACGGAGTCACGTGCGGGGACATGAACCTGGACGTTTCTCCAAGCTGTCTTGAGACAAACCAGGCATACGAATCACGTGCAGGGACATCGACCCTGGATGTGTCTCCAAGCTGTCTTTAGACCGATCAGGCAGATGTAGTCACGTGTGGGGACATGAACCCTGGATGTGTCTCCAAGCTTTTTTCTATATCGATCAGGCAGATGGAGTCACCTGCGGGGACATGGACCCTGGAGCTGTCTCCATACTGTCTCCAGACCGATCAGGCAAATGGAGTCATGTCCGGGGACATGAACCCTGGATGTGTCTCCAAGCTTTTTTTATATATAGATCAGGCAGACGGAGTCACCTGCGGGGACATGAACCCTGGATGTGTCTCCATGCTGCTTTGAGACCGTTCAGTCAGACGGGGTCACGTGCGGGGACATGAACCCTGGATGTGTTTTCAAGCTGTCTTTGGACAGATGGAGTCACCTTCGGGGACATGAGCCCTGGATGTGTCTCCATGCCGCCCTTTAGACTTTTGGCAGACGTTTTCACATGCGGGGACATGGACCCTGGATGTGTCTCCAAGCTGTCTCTACAACGTTCAGGCAGACGGAGCCATGTGCGAGGACATGGACCCTGGATGTGTCTCCGAGCTTTTTTTTATATAGATCAGGCAGATGGAGTCACCTGTGGGGACATGGACCCTGGAGTGTCTCCATGCTGCTTTGAGACCGTTCAGGCACACGGAGTAACGTGCGGGGACATGAACCTGGACGTTTCTCCAAGCTGTCTTGAGACAAACCAGGCATACGAATCACGTGCAGGGACATCGACCCTGGATGTGTCTCAAAGCTGTCTCCAGACCGATCAGGCAGACGTAGTCACGTGGGGACATGAACCCTGGATGTGTCTCCAAGCTTTCTTCTATACAAATCAGGCAGACGGAGTCACCTTCGGGGACATGGACCCTGGAGCTTTCTCCAAGCTGTCTCCAGACCGATCAGGCAGAAGGAGTCATGTGCGGGGACATGAACCCTGGATGTGTCTCCAAGCTTTTTTTTTATATAGATCAGGCAGATGGAGTCACCTGCGGGGACATTGGACCCTGGATGTGTCTCCATGCTGCCTCGAGACCGCTCAGTCAGACGGGGTCACGTGCGGGGACATGACCCCTGGATGTGTCTCCAAGCTGTCTTTTAGACAGACGGAGTCACCTGCGGGACATGAGCCCTGGATGTGTCTCCATGCCGCTTTGAGACTTGGCAGACGTATTCATATGCGGGGACATGGACCTTGGACGTGTCTCCAAGCTGTCTTCAAATAGTTCACCCAGACGGAGCCACGTGCGAGGACATGGACCCTGGACGTGTCTCCGAGCTTTTTTTTATACAGATCAGGCAGATGGAGTCACCTGTGGGGACATGGACCTTGGAGCTGTCTCCATGCTGCTTTGAGACTGTTCAGGCAGACGGAGTCACGTGCGGGGACATGAACCTGGACGTTTCTCCAAGCTGTCTTGAGACAAATCAGGCAGACGAATCATGTGCAGGGACATCAACCCTGGACGTGTCTCCAAGCTGTCTTTAGACCGATCAGGCAGACGTAGTCACTTGCGGGGACATGAACCCTGGATGTGTTCTCCAAGCTGTCTCCAGACCGATCAGGCAGACGGAGTCATGCGGGGACATGAACCCTGGATGTGTCTCCGAGCTTTTTTTTATATAGATCAGGCAGATGGAGTCACCTGCGGGGACGAGGACCCTGGAGCTGTCTCCATGCTGCTTTGAGACTGTTCAGGCACACGGAGTCACGTGCGGGGACATGAAACTGGAAGTTTCTCCAAGCTGTCTTGAGACAACCCAGGCATACCTATCACGTGGCAGGGACATCGACCCTGGATGTGTCTCCAAGCTGTCTTAGACCGATCAGTCAGATGTAGTCCCTGTGGGGACATGAACCCTGGAGGTTTCTCCAAGCTGTCTCCAGACGGATCAGGCAGACAGAGTCATGTGCGGGGGACATGAACCCTGGATGTGTCTCCAAGCTTTCTTTAAAAAGATCAGGCAGATGGAGTCACCTGTGGGGACATGGACCCTGAGCTGCCCCATGCTGCTTTGAGAACTGTTCAGGCACACGAGCACTGCGGGGACATAACCTGACGTTTCTCCAAGCTGTCTTGAGACAAACCAGGCATACGAATCACGTGCAGGGACATCGACCCTGGATGTGTCTCCAAGCTGTCTTTAGACCGATCAGGCAGATGTAGTCACGTGTGGGGACATGAACCCTGGATGTGTCTCCAAGCTTTTTTCATTCGTTCAGGCAGATGGAGTCACCTGCGGGGACATGGACCCTGGAGCTGTCTCCATACTGTCTCCAGACCGATCAGGCAAACGGAGTCATGTCCGGGGACATGAACCCTGGATGTGTCTCCAAGCTTTTTTTTATATAGATTAGGCAGACGGAGTCACCTGCGGGGACATGAACCCCGATGTCCTCCATGCTGCTTTGAGACCGTTCAGTCAGACGGGGTCACGTGCGGGGACATGAACCCTGGATGTGTTTTCAAGCTGTCTTTAGACAGACGGAGTCACCTGCGGGGACATGAGCCCTGGATGTGTCTCCATGCCGCTTTAGACTTTTTTGGCAGACGTTTTCACATCGGGACATGGACCCTGGACCTGTCTCCAAGCTGTCTCTACAACGTTCAGGCAGACGGAGCCATGTGCGAGGACATGGACCCTGGACGTGTCTCCGAGCTTTTTTTTATATAGATCAGGCAGATGGAGTCACCTGCGGGGACATGGACCCTGGAGCTGTCTCCATGCTGCTTTGAGACTGTTCAGGCACACGGAGTCACGTGCGGGACATGAACCTGATCGTTTCTCCAGCTGTCTTGAGACAAACCAGGCATACGAATCACGTGCAGGGACATCGACCCTGGATGTGTCTCCAAGCTGTCTTTAGACCGATCAGGCAGATGTAGTCACGTGTGGGGACATGAACCCTGGATGTGTCTCCAAGCTTTTTTAAATATCGATCAGGCAGATGGAGTCACCTGCGGGGACATGCACCCTGGAGGTGTCTCCAAGCTGTCTCCAGACCGATCAGGCAAACGGAGTCATGTCCGGGGACATGAACCCTGGATGTGTCTCCAAGCTTTTATATAGATTAGGCAGATGGAGTCACCTGCGGGGACATGAACCCTGGATGTGTCTCCATGCTGCTTTGAGACCGTTCAGTCAGACGGTGCCACGTGCGGGGACATGAACCCTGGATGCGTTTTCAAGCTGTCTTTAGACAGACGGAGTCACCCTGCGGGGACAGAGCCCGGATGTGTCTCCATGCCGCTTGAGACTTTTTTGGCAGACGTATTCACATGCGGGGACATGGACCCTGGACGTGTCTCCAAGCTGTCTTTACAATGTTCAGGCAGACGGAGCCATGTGCGAGGACATGGACCCTGGACGTGTCTCCGAGCTTTTATATAGATTAGGCAGATGGAGTCACCTGTGGGGACATGGACCCTGAGCTGTCTCCATGCTGCTTTGAGACTGTTCAGGCAGACGGAGTCACGTGCGGGGACATGAACCTGGACGTTTCTCCAAGCTGTCTTGAGACAAATCAGGCAGACGAATCACGTGCAGGGACATCGACCCTGGACGTGTCTCCAAGCTGTCTTCAGACCGATCAGGCAGATGTAGTCACTTGTGGGGACATGAACCCTGGATGTGTCTCCAAGCTTTTTTCTATATCGATCAGGCAGATGGAGTCACCTGCGGGGACATGGACCCTGGAGCTGTCTCCAAGCTGTCTCCAGACCGATCAGGCAAACGGAGTCATGTCCGGGGACATGAACCCTGGATGTGTCTCCAAGCTTTTTTTTATATAGATTAGGCAGACGGAGTCACCTGCGGGGACATGAACCCTGGATGTGTCTCCATGCTGCTTTGAGACCGTTCAGTCAGACGGGGTCACGTGCGGGGACATGAACCCTGGATGTGTTTTCAAGCTGTCTTTAGACAGACGGAGTCACCTGCGGGGACATGAGCCCTGGATGTGTCTCCATGCCGCTTTGAGACTTTTTTGGCAGACGTATTCACATGCGGGGACATGGACCCTGGACGTGTCTCCAAGCTGTCTTTACAATGTTCAGGCAGATGGAGCCATGTGCGAGGACATGGACCCTGGACGTGTCTCCGAGCTTTTATATAGATCAGGCAGATGGAGTCACCTGTGGGGACATGGACCCTGGAGCTGTCTCCATGCTGCTTTGAGACTGTTCAGGCAGACGGAGTCACGTGCGGGGACATGAACCTGGACGTTTCTCCAAGCTGTCTTGAGACAAATCAGGCAGACGAATCACGTGCAGGGACATCGACCCTGGACGTGTCTCCAAGCTGTCTTTAGACCGATCAGGCAGATGTAGTCACTTGTGGGGACATGAACCCTGGATGTTTCTCCAAGCTGTCTCCAGACCGATCAGGCAGATGGAGTCATGTGCGGGGACATGAACCCTGGATGTGTCTCCGAGCTTTTTTTTATATAGATCAGGCAGATGGAGTCACCTGCGGGGACGAGGACCCTGGAGGTGTCTCCATGCTGCTTTGAGACTGTTCAGTCAGACGGAGTCACGTGCGGGGACATGGACCCTGGACGTTTCTCCAAGCTGTCTTGAGACAAATCAGGCAGACGAATCACGTGCAGGGACATCGACCCTGGACGTGTCTCCAAGCTGTCTTTAGACCGATCAGGCAGATGTAGTCACTTGTGGGGACATGAACCCTGGATGTGTCTCCAAGCTGTTCTGTGACTAACCCGGCAATCGGAGTCACGTGGGGGGACATGGACCCTGCACGTTTCTCCAAGCTGTCTCCAGATCGATCAGGCAGACGGAGTCATGTGCGAGGACATGAGCCCTGGACGTTTCTCCGAGCTGTCTTAGTCCGGTCAGGCAGACGGAGTCATGTGCGAAGACTTGGCCCTTGGACGTGTCTCCAAGCTGTCTTCAGACCTATTACCCAGACGGAGTCACGTCCGAGGTCATGGACCTTGGACGTGTCTCCAAGCTGTCTTCAGACAGGTCAGGCAGACGAAGTCACGTGCGAGGACATGGACCCTGGACGTGTCTCCAAGCTGTCTCGGCACAAATCAGGCAGACGGAGTCACTTGCAGGGACATGAACCCTGGATGTGTCTCCAAGCTTTTTTTTTTATATAGATCAGACTAATGGAGTCCCCTACGGGGACATGGACCCTGGAGCTGTCTCCAAGCTGTCTCCAGACCGATCAGGCAGACGGAGCCATGTCCTGGGACATGAAACCTGGATGTGTCTCCAAGCTTTTTTTTTTATATAGATCAGACTAATGGAGTGCCCTACGGGGACATGGACCCTGGAGCTGTCTCCAAGCTGTCTCCAGACCGATCAGGCAGACGGAGCCATGTCCGGGGACATGAAACCTGGATGTGTCTCCGAGCTTTTTTTTTATATAGATCAGACTAATGGAGTCCCCTACGGGGACATGGACCCTGGAGCTGTCTCCAAGCTGTCTCCAGAATGATCAGGCAGACGGAGTCATGTCCGGGGACATGAAACCTGGATGTGTCTCCAAGCTTTTTTTTTTATATAGATCAGGCAGATGGAGTCACCTGCGGGGACATGAACCCTGGATGTGTCTCCATGCTGCTTTGAGACCGTTCAGTCAGACGTGGTCACGTGCGGGGACATGAACCCTGGATGTCTCTCCATGCCGCTTTGAGACTTTTTAGGCAGACGTATTCACGTGCGGGGACATGGACCCTGGACGTGTCTTCAAGCTGTCTTTAGAGTGATCAGGCAGACAGAGTCACCTGCGGGGACATGGACCCTGGAGCTGTCTCCAAGCTGTCTCCAGACCGATCAGGCAAACGGAGTCATGTCCGGGGACATGAACCCTGGATGTGTCTCCAAGCTTTTTTTTATATAGATTAGGCAGACGGAGTCACCTGCGGGGACATGAACCCTGGATGTGTCTCCATGCTGCTTTGAGACCGTTCAGTCAGACGGGGTCACGTGCGGGGACATGAACCCTGGATGTGTTTTCAAGCTGTCTTTAGACAGACGGAGTCACCTGCGGGGACATGAGCCCTGGATGTGTCTCCATGCCGCTTTGAGACTTTTTTGGCAGACGTATTCACATGCGGGGACATGGACCCTGGACGTGTCTCCAAGCTGTCTTTACAATGTTCAGGCAGACGGAGCCATGTGCGAGGACATGGACCCTGGACGTGTCTCCGAGCTTTTTTTTATATAGATCAGGCAGATGGAGTCACCTGTGGGGACATGGACCCTGGAGCTGTCTCCATGCTGCTTTGAGACTGTTCAGGCAGACGGAGTCACGTGCGGGGACATGAACCTGGACGTTTCTCCAAGCTGTCTTGAGACAAATCAGGCAGACGAATCACGTGCAGGGACATCGACCCTGGACGTGTCTCCAAGCTGTCTTTAGACCGATCAGGCAGATGTAGTCACTTGTGGGGACATGAACCCTGGATGTTTCTCCAAGCTGTCTCCAGACCGATCAGGCAGACGGAGTCATGTGCGGGGACATGAACCCTGGATGTGTCTCCGAGCTTTTTTTTATATAGATCAGGCAGATGGAGTCACCTGTGGGGACATGGACCCTGGAGCTGTCTCCATGCTGCTTTGAGACTGTTCAGGCAGACGGAGTCATGTGCGGGGACATGAACCCTGGATGTGTCTCCCAGCTTTTTTTTATATAGATCAGGCAGATGGAGTCACCTGCGGGGACGAGGACCCTGGAGGTGTCTCCATGCTGCTTTGAGACTGTTCAGTCAGACGGAGTCACGTGCGGGGACATGGACCCTGGACGTTTCTCCAAGCTGTCTTGAGACAAATCAGGCAGACGAATCACGTGCAGGGACATCGACCCTGGACGTGTCTCCAAGCTGTCTTTAGACCGATCAGGCAGATGTAGTCACTTGTGGGGACATGAACCCTGGATGTGTCTCCAAGCTGTTCTGAGACTAACCCGGCAATCGGAGTCACGTGGGGGGACATGGACCCTGCACGTTTCTCCAAGCTGTCTCCAGATCGATCAGGCAGACGGAGTCATGTGCGAGGACATGAGCCCTGGACGTTTCTCCGAGCTGTCTTAGTCCGGTCAGGCAGACGGAGTCATGTGCGAAGACTTGGCCCTTGGACGTGTCTCCAAGCTGTCTTCAGACCTATTACCCAGACGGAGTCACGTCCAAGGTCCATGACCTCGGACGTGTCTCCAAGCTGTCTTCAGACAGGTCAGGCAGACGAAGTCACGTGCCAGGACATGGACCCTGGACGTGTCTCCAAGCTGTCTCGGCACAAATCAGGCAGACGGAGTCACTTGCAGGGACATGAACCCTGGATGTGTCTCCAAGCTTTTTTTTTTATATAGATCAGACTAATGGAGTCCCCTACGGGGACATGGACCCTGGAGCTGTCTCCAAGCTGTCTCCAGACCGATCAGGCAGACGGAGCCATGTCCTGGGACATGAAACCTGGATGTGTCTCCAAGCTTTTTTTTTATATAGATCAGACTAATGGAGTCCCCTACGGGGACATGGACCCTGGAGCTGTCTCCAAGCTGTCTCCAGACCGATCAGGCAGACGGAGCCATGTCCGGGGACATGAAACCTGGATGTGTCTCCAAGCTTTTTTTTATATAGATCAGACTAATGGAGTCCCCTACGGGGACATGGACCCTGGAGCTGTCTCCAAGCTGTCTCCAGACCGATCAGGCAGACGGAGCCATGTCCGGGGACATGAAACCTGGATGTGTCTCCAAGCTTTTTTTTATATAGATCAGGCAGATGGAGTCACCTGCGGGGACATGAACCCTGGATGTGTCTCCATGCTGCTTTGAGACCGTTCAGTCAGACGTGGTCACGTGCGGGGACATGAACCCTGGATGTGTCTCCATGCCGCTTTGAGACTTTTTAGGCAGACGTATTCACGTGCGGGGACATGGACCCTGGACGTGTCTTCAAGCTGTCTTTAGAGTGATCAGGCAGACAGAGTCACCTGCTGAGGCATGGACCCTGGACGTGTCTCCAAGCTGTCCTTAGACCAATCAGGCAGACGTAGTCACGTGTGGGGACATGAACACTGGACGTTTCTCCAAGCTGTCTTGAGACAAATCGGGCAGACGGAGTCGCTTGCAGGGACATCGACCCTGGACGTGTCTCCAAGCTGTCTCCAGACCGATCAGGCAGACAGAGTCATGTGTGGGGACATGAACCCTGGATGTGTCTCCAAGCTTTCTTTAAATAGATCAGGCAGATGGAGTTAGCTGCGGGGACATGGACCCTGGAGGTGTCTCCATGCTGCTTTGAGACTGTTCAGTCAGACCGAGTCATGTGCGGGGACATGGACCCTGGACGTTTCTCCAAGCTGTCTTGAGACAAATCAGGCAGACGAATCACGTGCAGGGACATGGACCCTGGATGTGTCTCCAAGCTGTCTTTGGACCGATCAGGCAGATGTAGTCATGTGCGGGGACATGAACCCTGGACGTGTCTTCAAGCTGTCTTTAGAGTGATCAGGCAGATGGAGTCACCTGCTGGGACATGGACCCTGGACGTGTCTCCAAACTTTATTCAGACCGATCAAGCAGACGGAATCCCGTCCGGGGACATGGACACTGGACGTGTCTCCAAGCTGTCTTTACAATGATCAGGCAGATGGAGTCACCTCCGGGGACATGGACCCTGGAGCTGTCTCCATGCTGCTTTGAGACTGTTCAGGCAGACGGAATCCCGTCCGGGGTCATGAACCCTGGACGTTTCTCCAAGCTGTCTTGAGACAAATCATGCAGACGGAGTCACTTGCAGGGACATCGACCCTGGACGTGTCTCCAAGCTGTCTCCAGACCGAACAGGCAGACGGAGTCATGTCCGGGGACATGGACCCTGGATGTGTCTCCAAGCTTTTTTTTATATAGATCAGGCAGATGGAGTCATGTCCGAGGACATGAACCGTGAAAGTTTCTCCAAGCTGTCTGAGACTTTTCAGGCAGATTGAGTTACGTGCGGGGACATAGACCTTGGACGTGTCTTCAAGTTGTCTAGTGATCAGGCAGATGGAGTCCCCTGCTGGGACATGGACCCTGGAGGTGTCTCCCTGCTGCTTGAGACTGTTCAGGCAGACGGAGTCACGTGCGGGGACATGAACCCTGGACGTTTCTCCAAACTTTATTCAGACCGATCAAGCAGACGGAATCCCGTCCGGGGGCATGGACCCTTGACGTGTCCTCAAGCTTTCCTGAGACTAACCAGGCAATGGGAGTCACGTGCGGGGACATGGACCTTGGACGTATCTCCAAGCTGTCTTCAGACCGGTCAGGCAGATGGAGTCATGTGCGAGGACTTGTCCCCTGGACGTGTCTCCAAGCTGTCATCAGACCAATCAGGCAGACGGAGTCACGTGCGGGGACATGGACTTTGGACGTGTCTCCAAGCTGTCTTCAGACCGGTCAGGCAGACGGAGTAATGTGCAAGGACTTGTCCCCTGGACGTGTCTCCAAGCTGTCTTCAGACTAGTCAGGCAGACGGAGTCACATGCGGGGACATTGACCCTGGACGTGTCTCCAAGCTGTCCTGAGACTAATCAGGCAGACGGAGTCACGTGTGGGGACATGGACCTTAAACGTGTCTCCATGCTGCTTTGAGACAGGTCACGCAGGCCGAGTCATGTGCGAGGACATGGACTCTGTGACAAACTGAGACCTTACAGAGAGGAAACAAGGAGCTAACTAGGAGCAATCGGTCGGCAGGTCGGCATCTTATCTGCCACACGTCAGTCGAAAGGACACGCCCGTATGAGTTATAAAAACATTCACCCCTCTCACAGCTGACATGAAGGTAAACTTGACCTCTTACACCTAAATGATTATTTGAACCAGGCTGTAAACATGTTTATTTCTGCTGTAAACGTGTTTATTTCTGCTGTAAACGTGTTTGTTTCTGCTGTGAACATGTTTATTTCTGCTGTAAACGTGTTTATTTCTGCTGTAAACGTGTTTGTTTCTGCTGTAAACGTGTTTGTTTCTGCTGTAAACGTGTTTGTTTCTGCTGTGAACATGTTTATTTCTGCTGTGAACATGTTTATTTCTGCTGTAAACGTGTTTGTTTCTGCTGTGAACATGTTTATTTCTGCTGTGAACATGTTTATTTCTGCTGTAAACGTGTTTATTTCTGCTGTGAACATGTTTATTTCTGCTGTTAACGTGTTTATTTCTGCTGTGAACATGTTTATTTCTGCTGTGAACATGTTTATTTCTGCTGTAAACGTGTTTGTTTCTGCTGTAAACGTGTTTATTTCTGCTGTAAACGGGTTTATTTCTGCTGTGAACATGTTTATTTCTGCTGTAAACGTGTTTATTTCTGCTGTGAACATGTTTATTTCTGCTGTAAACATGTTTATTTCTGCTGTAAACGTGTTTGTTTCTGCTGTAAACGTGTTTGTTTCTGCTGTAAACGTGTTTATTTCTGCTGTAAACGTGTTTATTTCTGTGGTAAACATGTTTGTTTCTGCTGTAAACGTGTTTATTTCTGCTGTGAAGTTTGCGCTTTTAACATGGGAGTCTGTGGGTGTGTCTCACGTTGAAGTGCGCAGACTACGTAGGCTACGGAGTGTGCCTAAGCAGCCTCCTGAAACGGTAGCTGCTGAAATGGGACATCCTAGCAGACGAGAATTACCCATAGTGCTCCACTCTCGTTCCCTAGTAACTGCAGACTCCACAGCTGTCTAGTTATGACTTTCCTTCAGCTACATTGTTAGAAAAAAAAGAGAGAGAACTAATATGGAATACATTTTATTCCTTTTCCTTTATCTGTCGTGACCTAAACGTGGACACCCCATTAACCCCTTGTTAATCCATGAATAATATCAAACAAAGTTAATTTTCTGAGGCAAAAACTTTCTTTTTTTTTATGCTTGCTTGCATATTTTTAAATTTTCCACAGAGATTATCTGTTGTTGTTTTGTTTTGTTTTTTTTTTACCAGTAAACACTTAAACACTTAAAGTTTACTTCCATGGTCATTTCATTAATATTTCTGTGTTCTCCATTATTATTGAATGCATTCTGCATCATTTCTGTTTAAAAAAAAAACCTTCTGGTTGCTTTGTATTCAGCTGTATTTGTATACTAGAAGAGAGGCTTGTGGTCCAACAGCAGCTTTTCCGGGTCCTTCTCATGAATTTCCGTCTGATTGGCTGGCTCCCGTCAGTGTATGAAGGAAGCTCCGCCCTCCGCTCTTATTTCGTTACAGACAGGAAATAGAGCCAACAACAAGTTTGTTCCGCCATGCTAACAAACAGTTAGCTAATTAGCTTCTCAACTCCGAAGCTACAGTCGTGCCGTCTTTACTTCTAGTGTGTAGTGGAGGGTTACCTGCCTTCCAATGGACAGATAGAAACCCCACGTGGGATACGCTATTTGCAATGTGACGTAGAAGTGCGAGGCTGTTCCAGATTCGCTCTTTTCTTCGTATTGTTTCTCTGATGAGAAAGCACAGCCGACTGGGGGGAACGCAACGCTAGCAAGTCAGCATGTGTAAGTAAACAAGGGGAAACCCTCCGTATTTCAGAAGGAGCAAGTTAAACGGGTTTTCAGTGGAAGGAGGCCTTTAAAAACCCATGAATATAACCACATATTACACTCGTAGCTCTGCAGCTTCCCTCCCATCTTCTGCGGGATGAAACTAAATACTTAACTTTACCTGTTTTATTGATTTTTACAATATTTCTCATCACTTAAAAAATGTCAAGTAGAATTGTAAAAAAGATGGGTTAAAAAGTCTCCTATCCTTCTGTTTTAATATTTCTTTTCTTTAAGCCAGTCATGATGATTAACTTTGTGTTTACGTCACTTTGTAACTATAATTTATTGTATCTTGTGCTCTAAATATCTTATTTTCCTTTATTGTATTAAACCCTTTTGTAGGTTTATTGTTCAAACCTAGGATAGGCCACGAAGGATACATGGGATGTGTCCTTCGTTTCAGGCCAAACGTAGTGCAGGTTTGGAGGCTGGATTCCTCCAGACGTTTTTGAAACGGGACAGGACTTGGCGCGCTGCCATGAAGTATGCAGCCGACGAATCCGCACTTCGCAGTCTGCACACTTCAACATGACATACACCCTATGAAGATTTGCAATGTTTTGCAGCCCCTAGTGGATGAAGGGAGAACTACAACTATTGGCTTCTTCCGGGTAGCTTCATACAGTAGTTGGCCACCAGAGGCTGCCGCTTGGCCAGGATCCTAAGTGAATATCATGAAAATCATGTGGCACAATTTGTAATACCAGACATTTCTGAATCGGTAGAATAAATATCATAAATGTATTTGTTATTTACACTCTTTAAAGACACGTTTGCTGAAAACAAAACAAAACAATCATACATCATCTCCAAGATAAACTATTCAGGATGGTATGAGGGATGGCTGGGAACAGAAAATTCAGCTCAGTTCACTTTTATTTCTACACACAAGTTCACAGTTATCTGCAGAACAGGTTTACAGAGACAGTCCAGCTCAGTCCAGCTCACTGTGACCCAATTACAACAAACCCAGTCGGATCCCGGCAGAAACTCTGTGGCACCCACAAGCTCTGAGAGACACCTGAATTATCAATGTACCACATGCAGGGGCGGTTCTACATAGAATTACTCCGCTTGGCGAGACACCCCTCCAAAAAACAAACAATTATATAAAAATATTTAAAATAATCAAATAAGTTATAGAACATTCTAAATAGCACAAATCCTTCATCTCACAAATAACACACTAAAGAGTTCAGGTGTGACTGAGGGGATTTTTTTTCGAACAATTTTATACAGATTATCAATCCAGCTGACTCAGATAAAAACTAAACAAAAAATAACAAGAAATAAAATAGGCTAAGTGTTATGCCTCATTTTTATTAGACACATTATTGTTTGGCTAAATAATAAACAGGCCTAGCTTAAAAGCTATTTAATATATATATATATATATATATATATATATAGTGGTCAC
>JALJCO010012858.1:0-10903 GCA_023101725.1 Atherinomorus stipes | reverse complement strand
AGAGTTGCATGTAGGGCAGGGATCCCCAATTCCGGTCCTTGAGGGCAGGTATTATGAGCTGCCTTGCTGCAACACACCTTGTGACTTGTGCAGAGCTTGATGTCAAGCTCTGCACAAGTTTGCTAATTACCCTCTGACTGGACTCAGGTGTGTTGCAGCAAGGGAGCTCCTAATACCTGCAGGACACCGGCCCTCGAGGACCGGAATTGGGGATCCCTGATGTAGGGTGTCCTCAGGGGAAATAGGTATGGAACCGCTTATCTACAGCACCTATTAGCTGTATTGCATTCAATGGAAAACTGGTCAACTGAGGATGGCATCGCCCCCTGCTTCACACAATACTGAAATATCTAGAGCAGAAGAACATCTATGCCCCGGTTTCTCTTTACTGACTGCTGCTCGGCATTCAACACCATCTGGCCTTATAAACTTAGAGTCAAACTACACCAGCATGGAATAAGCACCCCACCGTGCAGTTGGATTCAGGGGCGCCCGCAGAAATTTTTCTAGGGGTGGCCACAGGGTGGCCATAGAAAATAGTAGGGTGGCCAAGGGTTATTAAAGGATAAGTTTTGTTTCTTCCAACCTGGACTTTATTTCTGGAATTTATACAGAGTAGCCTACGTGCATTTACTAATCAGTAACATTTCTGAGTCACTCTGACTCCTTTGGACACTATTTATATTAGTCGTAGATCCGTGTATATCCATATAATGGCAGTGAAGGGGGCAGAATGAATGGGCCTCTGGCATTATCTGCAGCAAACTTCCTTAATTTCAACAATACACTGTAAAAACTCAAATCTTACCAAGTATATTTTTCTAATTTCTAATCAAAATATCTCATCACACTCAAAATAAGACAAGACCACCTAAAGAGAAACATTTCAGTGAGATATAGGAACTTGTTTTAAGACAAATGCATCTTATTTCAAGAAAGAAAAGAAAGAAAATTTCACTTGTTCCATTGGCAGAATTATTTTTTTTTTTTTGGCTTATTACAAGCAAAATAAAATCTTGTTTTTGTTTTTTTTGTTTTTTTAACTTATTTTAAGAGTGGTCAGGGCTTTTTTTACTTGTAATAAGCAGTTCAGTGTGTGTGTCACAAACAAATGACTTCACAAAACTTCACTATGACAACCTCACTCACACTGAACACTGGAGCTGAAGACGCCTCAATTGTAATATGAACAAACTAAATGGGGGTAGTGTGGTGTCGGCCCAATGAGGGTAAGTAGGTGTTGATGTGAAAGGGGCATTAGGAACTGGTTGGGGGAGTTCTGGGTGGCACCTTCCTAGATGAATTTGCAAAAGAAAGGCTGAGTTGATTAGGCGTAACAGACCTGTGGAGGACTACAGCAAAACACCATTGGCAGAAAGTGGTAGGTCTAGTGTAATATTTTTATTCATTTTATTTTTATTAGCCTATAAACATTTTGACAAATATAAGCAAAGCCTGCTGCACCATATTAATAGTACATAGAAAATTGATATGAATGAAAAAAAATCTCATTTTTGCAGGGGTGGCCAGTGGGGTGGCCAGCTTTTTGTTCAGGGGGCACTGGCCACCCCTGGTGGTAAATCCTGGTTGGATTACAGACTTTTTAACGGATCACACTCAGAGGGGGAGAGTGGACAAGCACATATCATCCACCTATTCTGACCAACACCAGGACCCCCCAAGGTTGCATGCTTAGCCCTTTGCTCTACTCTCTCATTATACATGACTGCTCAGCTTCTTTTGCCTTCAATCTCATTACAACTTTTCCATCAAAACAATTTTTTTCAAAAATAATACATCCACCTGTCTAGAGGGATGCAGAATAAAAGTATCAATTTTACAAAAAAATATAGCATATAAATTCAGGATGCATGATATTGGAATTTTGGCTGATATCCGATATGCCGATATTTTAAAGCTAATGTGGCCGATAACCGATATTGATACCTTTATTAAAGCTGAAAAATAAGCAGTCATTGCAAATAGCAGTTTTGTTATCTGTTTCCGACACTTTGAAAAATAGGGTGGGAAAAAATATTGGTACACTGAAATATCGCAATACTTTCATATGCCAATATCAAATCAGTATTTAAAAATGCGGTATTGATCTATTTAACTCACAAAATCCCACAAAATCTCATCGTTCTGTTACAAAATATCACAATATTTTGTGAATTCTCTCGAGATTTCATAACAGAACGATAAAATATAGCAAGATTTCATTAGTAAAATAGATCAATATCGCGTTTTCAAATGTCAATACGATAGCATATGAAAATATGCTGATATCGACAACTGTGTCATCCATCTAGATGGCCTGGTAGCAGGCAACAATCTCACTGTTTTACTGGTGGTAAAAAAAAAAAAAGAAGGGTGTTTTTATTAGGAACTTATCTTCCCAAGATCCGTACCATCTACACCACCCGCTGTCTGAGGAGATTGCACAATATCCTGCTGGTCACCTGTTGCACCTGTTACCCTCAGGTAGAAGATGCAGGTCAACATTAAATATAATTCTGAATGTCACAGTAAATTTTTTGACATATGCTCTGCAGTATTTATTAGGGGTGTAAATCACTGGTTTGATGGATGATACAATACAGTGGATAGTGATTCAGTGTTTGTTGATATCTCAGATTCAGTCATGACATCATTTCATCTCAATAAGGATCCACAGATCGATATGAAACAATATTAAAAGTAATAAACAAGGTTATTTTGAAAACATAACTGTAAGTTCATACTTGCTTGAAAGTGCATGCAGTGCTATCTCCCACTCCACTCCACTGCACAACTATAAACATGCATTTTCTTGTGAAATGTGTCAGAGGAACTTCAAAATGAAGCTATTTTCAAAATAAAAGTAGGATTGGTATTGATTTTTGGCTAATTTGGGAATTTTTGATCCATTTATGATCTATATTGATGCATCAATATAGATTGATGTATTGTTACACCCCCGCTATTTATCCTTCTTGTGTTAGGGATGGTAATGACCCATTTTAAATGCCTAAAAAAAACCATACATTTGTTTATTGCATCAAGGCTTGTTGACTTCGTCAGGAACCTCTATTTTAACTAAATAAAGCAAAATAAATATATAAATAAATGAATGACATATGTTGTTTGGGTTGGTTTTAGCACAGTCACAATAAGCTTAAAACACAATAATTAGAGCCAAAACTAAAATCTTAAGTGTACTGACATTCAACACACTGACAGCCTGCTCCTTTCCCAGTCATGTGAGTTTTAAAGGATTCTCATTGTGCATTGTTTTCCTGTGTATCTGTACAAAAACTAAACAATCAGCTGGGCAAGCTGGGCATGTCCAATGAGGTCAAGTTGGTATAGAATTGGTAACTTGCAGCGTGCACATTTTCAGTTTGCAGCATGTAAAACTGAGAAGAACATTTATCAGTCAGCCAAGTGGAACAAAAAGCAAGAGAACACAGAGTTTTAAAGCGATACAGATTATCTGAGGATGAAGACGGACACATTTGATAAATATGTCATGGTAGTTTCTACCACTGAAACATTCAAGTCCCAAGATGGTAAAATCTTTTGGAGGTCATTACCTCGTGATGCACAGCAGGCAGCTGCTGCAAATTTAATCAAAATGAAACCCTAGATAGCAAACAAAAATATTTGATCCAAATGTGCATTTTTGTTTGACCTAAATGTGGCTTTGACTTTGAGTGTTGACTAAATGTGGAGACTTGACATAATCCAAGTCAGCATGGTAACTGACATCTGGTCCAAGCCCCAAAAGTAGCCATGAGTTGGCCCAAACATGTTTGCTACTTGAGAGGGTTTGTTGTGACGAGAGTCAGTGGCATCAGCATATACTTAAAAATATCTACGCCATTGTCACAAAAAGGAGTAATCTTCACTATGACAAACCATGGAGGATAAGAAATGCAGATTTTTTTTTTTCCTTTTTTTCTTGAAGCAAGCGTATATGGGTTGAAACTGACACGTAACACCACAGATGAAACTTTAGTTAAGAATATTAAAAAGAAAAAAAATCAAAAGGTGTTGTACCCCTTTGTAATAGTTAGGTAACACAACGATCTTTTATCTATTTGCGTGATTCTCTGAAACTTCGGTTTGCCATTATTTTGACTGGAAACTGAGGGGTATACTGACACAAAAAATGTCCAGAGGCTCAAACCTAAACCATTAAAAGCGTTATAGAAGATGTTTCTTTCAACAGTTTTTACAATATTCAGTAAAATTGGGTTCACTACCCCATACGCTATGTAAGGGATAATGTATGGAATGCAGGTTATTGTCAGGAAATACTGACTGACACCAGTCGGTCAGTATTTCCTGAGAATAACCTGCGTTCCATACATTATCCTGCTTATTATACGGCTACTTGCAAAAAAATAAAATTCAAATCAAACTCTTCTATATATGCGAGGATCAAATAACTTTCTGATGTTAAAATAGTTCCCCACAGTCGAGGCCATTGCTTAGCAATGTTTGCTAGTTGAGCCATGGCGGCTGGAATTTGGCCTAGCAACGGCTGTTTCTGTAAGTTGAACTGGACATTTCCTCCTGTGCTGTTAGCTGTAGGCATCTTACCACTGGTGTTCTTTTTGTCTTTTTAGTTTTGGAGACGGTGAATCCTTAAACTCAGCCTGGACCCTGTGCTCAAACTCTCCACACTCGCCGAAGACATTCAAATTAATTGGGAAGTCATCCATTTTTGGTCACGAGGTGTCGCTAAGCGCTCGCTTGCTGTTTTTTTGTTGGGTTTTTTTTGCCATTTAGTGACCGGACTACTTGCGATGCGGAGGGATATGAGGATCACCATACGACCACAGGTTAAAAAAAAGATCCGTTGCCATTGACAGCGGTCATATGTTCCAGCGGTCATTATACTAAAATAATGACCACTGGAACGTTCGTAAATTCCATTCAAGTCAACGGAGCATTCAACAGCATTCTAAGAGCCACATAATAAAATTAACTAAAAGCTTTAATGGAGTCATCACCCAGAAAATCCCACTTTTTCATGTTAAAACATGTATATTGGACCAGGACCTCAGTTAAAACGTGCCAGAAAGTCCGGAAAGTGAAAGTGACTTCGTTTTTGAGAGCGGGCTCTCTCTTATCACCAGAATCGGCCACAAGAGCGCGCTCTCCACCGTACGCAATTTGAATTTCTTTTTCCGAATGACGTGAACTAGAGAGGCTGCGAGCTGCTAAGCTAGCCTCTTTAGCACCACCTGAAAGCAGCGGATTACCTGCCACGGAGTAGCGTTGCGCTGTTGCGCCCTCGTCTGCATGGTCCAAAATGCAGAAGTGATGGTGGACCCACAGACCTGCTGACGCCGTGCAAACGTGGCATGCGCGTGATGTCACACAATACAGGAAAAACAACAATGTCGGGCTACGGAAGCCCAGTGAATCTCCACGCTATGAGCTTGTAATTGAGTGTCGTTTGGAGAAGTCATTCTACCTCCTCATCTGTCCATACAAAGTTCCTCCTTGCCGCCGCCACAGTTGTTTTGATTTTGAAGTGAACAGAGACAAACGATTGTACGCATGAGCACAGACATGGGGGAGTTCTGTCGCAGCACCACCTAAAGGCCCGGCGTGCATATCCATTCAAATTCCATACACACTTGCGTCCTCGTATGCAAGCAGATTTTGTCATGACGATGCTCTTGTGAACGCGGATAAAAAGATGAAGATGAAACGCCACTTTTGCGTCTTCTCTTCTGATCGTCTCCGTGTGAACGTAGCCTTAGTTCATTTCAGGACTTTAAGCTTTTGTTTACAGTTTGCTTGCCAAACCACCTTTATTTTTGTGCGTGAAGTCAAAGTTAGTAATGGTTAAAGCCAGTCATACAGATTATTTGGGACGATATGCCCGTTTTTTCCACTTAATTGATGCTATGCGTTGTTCGCATGGGCAGTTAATGTCTGCTCCCAACGCGGCTTTGTGTTTTATGTAGAAACTGCATACTGATGCTTTTATGCTGTGATTCAGCCTGCATATCTGTATATTGTTTAGATGTTGATATATTGTATTATTTCTGTTCTCAAACCACACAGTGTCATCAGAGTGCATAGAGGATAAACTGTAAATATTCAGTCTGCTCAATAAACTGAGCTAAAGTACAAGAGACTTCCTTTGAGTTCTAACCGGACTCACAACAGTGATTTGAATATTCCAATAAGCTCAGTTACTACTTTTCACCTTTAAAACCATGATCTTCATCGTTAAGCCTAAAAGGGTTGCCAAGGTATAATAAAGAATATTGGATAATAAGTAGTTGTTTATAGTGCATTTTAGCGCCGGTAAAAAACTGACATATTAAAGACACACAATGTAACTTTTAGACTTTCAAAATATGCATTTCTGACTCGTTCTGATGGCACACCAAACTTCATAATGGACATTTTCGAGCCGTCACTGCCCAGAGGTTACCTGAGGCTCAGAAACTATGTAACTTTTATATCCAGGACGGGTCTGTGACGTTGCAGCCAACTATTGGTTGTGCACTGCATCACTTTCTAACAAACGGATATGAACCTCATGCCTGGTTCATACTTGGTTTATACCTGGAAGGCCAACTTCACCAGTTTTGAATGCGCATTATGGCAGATTTGGCAAAGAACATTATCGGAGGGAGGGAGGAAAAGAAAGAGAGGAAGGGACAGAACAAAAGTCAAAATAAGACTGTCATTTACTGTCTGGTTAGAGCTCACAGTACAGGTACGATGCAAGATGGATGCTAAAGAAAACTGCTAAAAGTTCAGTTGTGGGTCTTTAATACATGAGATGGTAACAGAAAGCTAAGACAAGACGAAGGTAATTTACCAGAGGTCCTTGCTGCCCATTCAAGGGCTAACTTTTTTTTTTTTTTTTTTGGGGGGGGGGGAATTAATACCAGCAGTAACTCCTGTTACATGGCTTTGTAATAAGCATGATATTACATGTATTGTATGATTAATAAAATGTAAAATGTATATTATGTCATAGCATAATACTTTAATACTTTTATCTTCCATCTAGGCAAGACTGCACTAACAACCTTAAAATCAGCTCTGCTTCATGATGTGTTCATGAACTGTGTAACAGAACCCCCACTAACAGCATCAGTGTTTATATGGCACGTGATATAATAAATCATTAATTCTCATGTGAGTGCTGAGCTGAGGGGTGTGAAGGCATTCACAGTTACACGTTACATCTCTGAACTTGACAAATTGATCAAGAATAATCATCAATAAATGACTGAAACGCGGGGATTAAAAAAACCCCACTGGTGACAAAAAAAGGTTCATTTTTGTTTAAAATCCTAATCAAACCGTTTCATGCAGTGGAGTCGCGTTAAATATCCTTAAAGTTCACATCTCAGATAAATGCTGGAATAAACATCTACAGCTGATCCATTTTAAGCTAATACCGTGATGTGCATACTCCAGGAGGAAAAACTCCAGCTGCCCCTCGCTGGAGAAACAGGTTCCTCCTCCATCTCACCAATTAAACTGGGTTTAATCACTGAGTCTGCGCGGGCCGGACATTTTGCTCACGGGGGCCGGATGTGGCCCTCGGGCCGCTAATTGGGAACGGCTGTTATATACGTGTCTGCACTGAATATTCTTATTATTGTGCTTGGATTACACAGAGCTATTTTGATACAATTGCAGTACAATTTTGATGCTCTAGCAAAATCTTGTAATTTATATCAATGACAATTAACTCTGAATTAAATCAAATTAAGTTTTAAGTTTATTTTTAAAAAGTTAGTTCCTTATATTTTAAGCGCTGAAACTACATCAACTTCTGTGGTGATACACAGGTGGGAAAACAATTTAAACATCTACTCCAGGCACTCTCATCAACTGTTTAAATGACGGGCTGCTGTCAGACGTAAACCTGATGTGGAAGTGTCCTTAAAGTGCAGTACTATAATAACCACTGTTTGACTGCCTCTATTTATAAATTTCAATATTCAGGGTCATGACTTCCATATTGGGCTCGATACAGCCTTGTCCAACCTTGAAAAATGTTATTACAACATTTTCCGTATGTGAAAAAATATTTATACTCAGTGGTGAGACTTGGGCTTGCTGTCAGGGGAGACTGATGGCAAACAGGCTGTTGCTGTGACAACAGGAACGGTGTGTTTCCAGTCATCCCTCTGGATACATGTTCAGGCAGTGTGCAACTTTTGTTTGGCAGGTATGAAAAGACAAGAGCAGCAAACATTTTGGGACCACGTCACACACCAAAAGGTCTTGCGGGCACTTTTGTAACTCTAAAACTTTGCTGTTATTTCCTCTGCAGCATTAATAGAAAGAAGTGACAACAGGTGCAGACAGCTTTTGTTGATTTTTATGCCTGTTTGACAGGTACTGAGCTGGTTTATGTTATTCTGGGCCAGGCTCCAAAAAGATGCCAACATAAGGGGAAATAGCTGAGTATGATGTTGGAGTTGCATTGTTTTGTTAGCAGGTCAAGTTGGAAAACAAGTCAGGAACACATTTTCCATATTCTGAAACTCTGATCTATTCACATCTTATATAATGGTGATAATGATGTTCTGGGTAGCGTCTATTTGGAGTGATATTTTCAACCCAAGAGCCTGAATAAAGCTCAACCAAAAGCTTCAACTTCAACGCATATCCTGTGAAGAGAGCAACATTTTAAGGGATCTTACTTTCATCTATTTAAAAAAAAGAAGAAAAAAACATCTCAGTGTTTTCATCATGACATCATGGCAGAAGAAAAAAGAAAGTGTTGGTGGAGGAAACCAAACAGGCTTTCCTGCTGTTTATTAGTCAGTGTTGTGCTGCTGTTCTTTCTATTAAGTATGTTTTGATTATAAGCCCACTTATAGAAGCAGTAGCATCCTTATAATGAAAAAGTACAAAGAACCCCTGATGGTAAGATCCTAAACTTATGAAATTTAATTGGGCATTTTAAGTTTAATTCTGTTTTTGAAAGCAAACACTTTGTATTTTGAACTAGTTAGCATGCAATATCCTTTGAGTAAATAGCTAGCCATAACTCAGGAAAATGGACTCGTTATAAATCCTACTCGCCCTTTCACAGGACATACTCCGTGCCAATGTCCTCTTTGTTGGTTACAGCTGTTCAATGTTACACCAGATTTTAAAAAAGAACAACAGCTACAGCAAAATATTTAGACAGTCTCTGGTTAAATTTAACTCTTACAGGCTCATCCCAGTCTTAAAAGAAAACTTGTCTATTTCTTGACACCAAGGATCGACCGATACATCTGCAGCCTGATATTTGCGTTTTTGGCTTGTATCAGCATCCGCTGATATGTCGGGTGTGTCGGCCGATACGCTCCCCTCGACATAATTTCCAGACAGGCATCTATACAGGCAGCAGTTGTTGGAGACGCTCACGAGTTTTGGACTTCGCGCTGTGGTGAAGACGAGCGCAAAGCGGACTGAAAATGAAAAATCTGTATTCAGGCAGATCTCCGTCAGATTGGCATAAATAGGGCAAATAGAAGCTGAAAGAAAGTTACTGCTACTGCTTCTTCAGCAGACCTGAGGCTGACCATCGGTTCTCCTTATGAAGAGAATTAGAGGAGAAACCACCTGATCCAGCACGCCCTGGTTACAAACAACTCACCCATGGAAAACGTAAATCTCTCTCCTGTGTGTGTTTGGGAAAAAAGAAAAGAGATCCCCACAACACTGTTTGTGCAGGAAAACGCAAACATTAGCAGAAACGGAGCGCATGTCAGGGCTCAAGTGGGCAGTGAAACTTTTCAACCACACATCCAGATGTGAAACATCCTGATAAAAGCAGAAAAAACAACACAACAGAAACAGATTATGGCACAAATATAATCTCTGCATCCTCTGCGGTGGCATGAATGTTCTGCAGAACCAGACCCACTGGAGTCAGAGAGCACAGGATGACATGAAAGATGTCAGAAAATGTCACTCTGGAGGCCGTTGTCAGATATGTGCGTTTTTACCCCAAAACTCTGTTACTGTGTAAATGAGAGGCCAGAAGGCAGCATGACTCTTGTCTCTCAGCATTGTAGAGTAATCAGCTCTGATGTTGATGTCGGCAAATTTTTTCCACCTCAATTAAAACTGAGAGTGAGATCAAAATTAAATTAAATAGAAAACCTGATATGCGTTTAGATTTCTCTTCCAGCTTGATAACACTTGAATATACACATTAATATATATTGAATTCTAAATATTTTTTACAAAAATATATAGAAATCTGAAAAGTGGTACGGTAACCTTTGTTTACTGTACTTTACAGATGTTGTATGGATGGATGGATGGATGGATGGATGGATAAAGATTTAGCACAGACATGACATCATCACTACAGACTTGAACTGCAGGTCTGGAACATCTTGGCCTTTTAATTTTAATCATCTGTTGCTCACAAAGTCAAAATACTTTGATATGAAAAAGAATATGAAAATCCTGGGTATGCTGATACTGATACTGGTAATGCAATATCAGCCCATAATATCGGCCCCAAATATCGGCAGGCTGTATTGACCATAGGCTGAGGCTGATGAGAAAATATCTGTATAGGCCCTAAAAATATCTGTATCAGTCGATCCCTACTTGACATGTTGAAAATGTAATCGTGTCACAAGGGGCAGAGCCCAAACACAGCCATGGCCATCCCTGAAATTATTTATTCTGGATGCTGTCCTCTCAAGATCTCAAGTTACAAAATGTTAATTTTTATGAGTTTGGATTTTATTTGCAGCTTCAGTCAACATATACCCAATCTCATTTCTCTTTTTACCCGTACCCCTTGTGGCTCTGTTTCAAGTGGCAAAGGCCAAGGAGTAGGATTGAAAGTCCCCCCTATAAATTGGGACACCCCTTCAACAATCGCATACATCATCAGTGATCACCGTTGTGC
>JALJCO010012857.1:0-103362 GCA_023101725.1 Atherinomorus stipes | reverse complement strand
CCTGTGGAAATAAAGAATGTTGGCAATTCCCCTGTCATTAAATGATCTCTTTTGAATTTTAGAGTAATTCTTTATTTATTTCAGACTCACTAATCTTTGTTTTTAACCCACATCACTACGTCTACTTACTTTTGCAAGGACATGTTTCGGTCTGCATTTTTTCAGGAGTTTGAAGCAGATCTTGTTTGCTTGGACTTGTGCTGGCTGTGTACATGCTGTCCATCTCCTCACAGTCCATCATGATGAAGCTGTTGAAGCCAGACGTTAACCCGCTGCTTAAATTGTGTTCCACTTGTCTTCATCGGAGGATAAGGAGCTGTTGGTATAACAATAATTGTTTTTAGTTCTTTTCAGAGGATTAATCATATCGTGAGAGTTTGAACAAAGTCGGCTGGACTTATAGTACTTTATTTTTGAAGACATTCACTTTTCATCTCAGCTTCCTCAGCTCTATCCAGCTGATGAGTTTCTGATTACTGTGTCAGCAATACTGAACATTCACACTTTCAGAATCATTAAGGTCACATGGTTTCATTGACTCACCCGACCAATCTATTGGTCATTCAACTCATTGTTCCCTGTGATTTGTTAACTCGGTTGGCCACAAGGCCCTACAGTATGTTCAGTTTGAAGAATACTACAAACTAGAGATGTCCCGATCCGATCACGTGATCGGGGATCGGGGCCCGATCACGTGATTTCAGACTCGATCGGAATCGGCTGTTACTTCCCGATCAGGGATCGGTTAAATGTTTCCTTTACTGATACGGCAGCAGCGGGCTGCTCCTCTTTTTCCTCTGCGTGGTTTCCTCTCAGTTTTGGTTTTATGACCAGCAGTTGGTTTGATTCTGCCTCATGTAAACCGCCCCGTCCTGCACGCAGCTCAGTGCTGTTTACAGCATCACCGGGCGGTGCAGGAGTTTAAATGTAACGCACTAGCAGGCAGCAGCCTGTTCACTCAGACATAACTACAGGGAAGGCGGCTGCAGCTGAACTGAGTCGCTTTTAAAAAGTTTGATCCATTAATCAAAGCAAACAACAATAAGTCAACATAACGTGTAACACGTGGTTCATATTTAGCGAAGCAACGCGACAATGTGCTGGTTTAACGTTAGTTGTGCAGCGCGTGCAGCGCGTGCATCGCTGCGGGTTTGACGGGGCTGCTGGTTGACGTGACCCGCGGAGAAGTGACAGAAAAAAGAAAAGAAAGCTGCTTAAACTTTGTTTGCCATTAATGAACGGAGTAAAACCGAAGCACACATTACATTAGGCCTATCTGTTGTTTCAGAGTTTATTTGAAATCTAGTGTTGGTTTTATTTGCTGTCCAAAAATAATCATGTGTTTCCAAGCTTCAGAGAAATGGAGAAATAACCAGCTTCCTTTGTGATTTCCACAGACATGCATAAATGATTACTTACTCATTAATTTGACGTTAGTTTGGTATATAAATGTATGCTAAATATGTTTTCTTTTTTAGAATATGGCTGGAAGAATGTAATTGATCAGAGGAGGTGTCATAATGAAGTAAAATAAGAATAAATAAAACGAAAAAATACAACAAATATGGCACCTCCTGATTCCCCAATTGCACCTTCGAGCTGATAGGATTCAGAATCAGATTAGGCAGCAGTGTTTCCCCTACAGACCACTGCTGTAGGGGAAACACTGTCTTTTTCTCTTAAATTTTCATTTTATTATAGAAGTATCGGATCGGGACTCGGTATCGGCCGATCCTCAAAATCAAATGACTCGTACTCGGAATCGGGGGCAAAAAACCCTGATTGGGACATCTCTACTAACCTGTAGATATCCTGACAGGGCTTTAATCAAAATAACTATATATTTTTTTAAAAATTAAAAGAGGTAGGGGTGACCCCAAATATTCAATGATTCAATTGGAGTTTGTGCTTCAACTGCCAGTCTCTTAGTCAAATAGTTGCAAAATGTGCTTACCAAACAAACATCATACCATTCTGGCAATAGGGGTGTGCTTAATGTTTTATTTTACATGATTGTTTGTTTGTTTGTTTTGTTCTTTAAATAATTTGTGTCATAGGCAGCCTAATTATGTTGAAAAATGAAAATGATGTGTTTTAACCATTAAAGTTGTTTAGACAAATATTGATTGATTTCACCAATCTTTCTATGTACATAATTACCAATTAAATTGGCAAATTCAAATTAATACTTTATTAATTAATTTATTAATACTCCACTACACACTAGAAGTGAAGTTAGCACGACTGTAGCTTCGGAGTTGAGAAGCTAATTAGCTAACTGTTTGTTAGCAGGGCGGAACAAACTTGTTTGTCGGCTCTATTTCCTGTCTGTAACGAAATAAGAGCGGAGGGCGGAGCTTCCTTCATACACTGATGGGAAGGAGCCAATCAGACGGAAATTCATGAGAAGGACCCGGAAAAGCCTGCCGTTGGACCACAAGCCTCTCTTCTAGTATACAAATACAGCTGAATACAAAGATACCAGAAGGTTTTTTTAAACAGAAACGATGCAGAATGCATTCAATAATAATGGAGAACACAGAAATATTAATGAAATGACCATGGAAGTACAACTTTAAAAGGTCAGTGTGTAATTACTGACATCTGGAGTCAAAGATGGGCATTGCGGTGGCTTCAAATGCCGAGCGCAGTTGTGAATGTAAATGGCTATCAGCAGTCAAAATCCTTCCAGATATAAACATGTTTTCATCTGTGAGTGGATCCAGTTTCCAGCTACCTCCTCAACAAAACTGGTACTCCAGTTATCAAGCTTCACACTGCTGTTTGTCAATTCAGACATACCATAATGAAGGCACAAATATGGCCATTGACATGTATGTGGATCCACAATAAGCATGGCTCATTCTAAGAAAATTAATACATGACAGTAATTTTAGTAAAGTTTACATACCAATGGAGTTAGTTTTTAATGATGTATTATTTTTTTCTTACTGACCTTGATTTAGTTACATGCTGCACCCTTAAGCTCTCCTAAAATATAGCAGAAATATTGATTTCATCATTGGCTTTGTAACAAAGCCCACATAGACTCTCAACAATTGTCCTTGTTAGCCTGATGCCGACATATTATTTCCCAGCTGTCATTGAACGCAACATCAACGCAACTGTGTTTCACCCAAAGTTTTGTTTTCTGTCCTAAGTTAGGACACTGGTTTAAATGGACTTCTTCTACCAATCCATTGTTCATGGATGTCTGTTTCAGTTTAATTGGAAAGCACTTGAACAAACAGGACCCAGAGTTTTTCTCCTGCAAATGTGGAATGTTGTGCACATTGCAGGAAAAGCTTAAAATGGATCATTTGGGGGTTTTTATGAATGAAAGCATGTTATCTGCAATCTAAATTTTAAGAAATATTTAGCACAACTCCAGCAATTTTTTAAAAATCTTTTTCTGTCCTCAGTGTTTTTTGTTGTTTTTTTTTTTTAATCACCTTCTTTCAGGCGTTAAATTAGTCCATTGTGAAGTTTGTGCAACATGACTTCACAGCGATCAGCTGTTACATGATTAAATGAACTATTTAGTTATTATATCTTATTAACACTGTAATGCTGTCCTGGGGAGATTACATATTTCAGAGTTCATGAACACATCATTCAGCAGAGTTGAATTATAAGGTTGTCCATTCAGTCTAAGCCAACACATAAATTATTATACTATTACATTGGATACCATGCAACCCTGTCTTTATTTAGCACATGAGTATCCCTGGCATTCATCCATTCACCCCACCCCCAACCCCCAACACACGTCACCCAAATCAAAAAGTTGGGCCTCATCTTGGCAACATGGACGTTTTGGAGCCCTTGGTGATAACTAATTGTGAACACCTGTTTTATTTTATGTCAGTAGCCTTGCTTCTTTAAGTCCCACCCTACAAACAATTTAAACTGTTTTGATTGGCTCTGTCCGTTTGTTCCTGCCACATGATTGGCTATTCCCACAGAACTTCATGAGCAGATAAAAGAAAGTTGTTTCAGAGTGAGCTTACACTGTAAATAAACCTGCTTTGTGACCATGGTTAGCACACGGTATAGTAAAAGTTGGCTTGCTGTTCATTGATTAGAATAAGCATTTTAGTGTTGAAAATCCAATGTTGTTGTTACTTCTGTTGCTTTTCTGTCTTTTTTTTTTTCTTTTTTTACAAATAATGTCAAGGTAAGTTCTCATAACATAACAACTTACCTGGAAGAACTGCCCCTGGAAAGCTGATTTTCTCTCGATGTATTGTTCTTTGGTGAACCGTCTAGACTCCGTCCCACGGTGAACTGTGCATGACTGATTAGTGGGGATGTGCAGACAGCTCTTTTTATAGCCTCCTGCAGCCTCGTCACTTTCAGTTTCAGATGCTGCTTACTGGAAATCCCATTTCCCGGAAGGGTCTGGACTTTTCTATTTACTGCATCAACATTTCTCCAGCTGTATTATAGACTTAAGACGCTTTTCTTTGAAAATAAAACAATAACTCAAACTTCAGTCTGTAGATGGTGGGACAGTGCAGCAGGGGGGTAAAATTTAAAAGAGGCTTACATATATCTTGAGACCTACAATCTTGCTCATTTTACATGTAACTTTCTCCAATATACCCAAATCAAATAAATGGCTTGTTACCAGGTCTCTGCAGGGTTGAATGACTAATTCAGGCGTGTTGGAGAAGAGATGCATCTAAAAGTTGCAGGATAGTGGCTCTAGAGAACTGGATTGGGCACACCTAGTCAAAATTGTATTTCTATTTTATTTTGGGCCTACTGTCCTTATCGACTTTCACTTCCATTATTATTATTATTCCATTATTATTATTATTATTCCATTTTTACTTCCGGATCTTCCATGATAGTTTTCTAAAATTGTTAGAGCTCGGATGAAAACATTCTTGTTAGGCAGCACGAATTTGAGCCGCTTTCAGACGTGCATTGTGGAATATTTAGAGTAAAGTTCATCCACTCTTTAACCAGACTTGTATTTTCGAATGTATGGCTTATTTGCAGACTTATCCTGGCCACATTCAGACATCAGGAAATATTTTGGATAAGTTAATACAGCCACACTTTCCCTTCAACCTTGTTAGGAACATTTTCTTGTGCATTCAGCCAAAATGACGTGCCACAACATTTCCGCACTTATGACATGGGGGCAAGCTGGTAAATAGTATAAAAGACAATGTCCACACTATTACAACAAGTCTGTAAGAGGCTTCGGTTACCAGCTGTCAGATTTAGGACAATTTGCTATTGACCATTTCAGTTACGTTATAATATTCGTCTATGCCGCCATGTTGGGTGACAAAAAGCTAGCCTACGTTCTGCTCCCGCTGTAGGGTGACTACTAACTTGCAGTCAACTGCCTCTCTTCAACGACTTTACACTTTCTAAGTCAGTTTATCTTTCATGTGTGCGACAGCAACATTTTGAGAAATGTGCTTGTTGGTGCTCAAGACTCTCTTGATGTCCCAAAGTCGTGGTTTACAACCCTCCAAAACTGCCCGCAGACTGAGAAATTGCTACCAGATCAACTTACCATGACATTTACAACTACTTCATCAACCGACAGTTGCACTTTACAGGAGCAGAATTAAAAGCTTACAAGTTGTTAGAAGCTTAAAGGAATAGTACACCCACAGAATGATGTAATTTTCTTTTCCACTTACCCTCATGGTGAGCAAGACTCTGGAGCACTTTTTTAATATCTCAAATGCAGCTGGAGATCAGGAAGGCTTCATGTTTTCCCCCAACTTACATATAATGGAGTTCGCCAGGGCTCGAGCTAAAAAGGTCCATAAAAGTCCACAAAAACTTATCAATATTCCTCCATACTGTTCGTCCAATGTAATCCAAGTGTCCTGAGTGGGTAGCGTCCAGAATTTACTTGAAACGGAGTGTGAGTTTGGAGGGTGGATTCAGAGGATCCTTCAGACATTTTTGAAATGGGACCGTACTTGACGTGCCGCTGTGACGTATGCAGTCGACAAATCCGCACTTCGCAGTCTGCAGATTGCAAGATAAATCACATCTAGTGCGCACCGCGACGATAAATGAGATAAATCACATCTAGTGTGTGTGAGAGTGTGTGCGTGGGGGGGGCATGTGTGTATGTATGTATGTATGCTACAGTAAGTAAAGTTTACTTGCTTTTTATAAGTTGATGCCATAATTAATACACTGAATACAAGTTATTTGATAATTGCCAGTTATACTTACAATTTAAAATGAAGTTAAAAATATGCAAATTTCAAGTAGCATTTCATGATTTTTTTTTTTTAAAGTAAAATCAGGATAATACAAAACTCTTGTAGAATTTGGTTTTCACGTCAAAGTGATTTTTGCAAGGCCAAAAAAATCTTTTATTTGCAGTGTACTCTGAAAGTAAAATCCAATGATCAAAATGTGCAAAGACCCTAAATACATCTGCTTTCAAGGTGGTTGGAAAGAATGGCACAGTGCAATGTAGTGGTCACAATAGGGACAACCTCTGGCCACAAAAGTGAAGGAAATACCTGAATACAAACGCAAAATGACCTTTTTAAATGTAAGAAGCTTTCACAAACCAAACCAAAGCAACTGGCTGCCATTTAGGAATCAATGTTTTATTTCAGTATTGAGTGTGTATGAATATTCAGAGATTGGCCTTAACAGTGAACAGACATGGCATACGGTACTTACAAAGAGAGAAAGAGCAGGCAAGTGACATTATTTGAAGCTGATCAGTACATTAAGAGCTGCTTAAAAACGCCACATTTACATTTGAGAGGGGGAAAAAAACACAATCATTTGTTTAAAGGCAGACTTTTTTCTGCGTTGTTATTGAACAAAGGTCCTCAAAAAGGATGTGAAGTCCACAAATGACCTTTTAACTGAAGATCAGCTAACTTTAGCTCACTGTTTGTATTATATTTCAAATTAAAATATGGCAGGAAATTCCACCATAACCACATTCATTTTTACTCACGTTAAGGCTGAACGTCCAGCAAACTTGGCCAGTGAAACATGGCCCGATGAAGTTAAAAACCATTTACAGCACAGAAAATCTGATGTCAGCTCACGGGAAGTTAGCAAAACATCTCAGACATAGCTTAACTTTGAGGCGCTTAAACAACGTGAGAAGATTTATTTTCAACAGACTCTTCAACAAAATGACAATCAGCACACATGGAATAACATTAACTCTTTGGACTCATGACATTTGGTTTTTGGTAACTATTTTGTAAAAGTGATAAACATTTACCATTGAAACCAATTTTGTGGACAAACAATGGGTAGTTACCAGTTTAACAGTGAGAAAATCATCAGTCCTAGCAGTTAAAACTAACAGTTGTGTTAGATTATTGAGATGTACAGTATTTGCTAGCCACAGCCAGCTAGCATGCTAGAGCTAGCTTTATGCTAAAGTTGTCCATTGGTTTCAATCAGAAATGCAAAGCTAATTAGCCATTTATCAATCTGGCTTCTTTGATTATTGTTCCCTAAAGACAACTTTATTTGTGACAAATACAACTTAATGTAACACGACTAAGTCCATTCATGACAATCACAACATTTTGATTTATTCTACAAGATGAAATGTATAAAAAAAAATATGGGCACTTCAGAATTTCAATGCACATGGTGGAACACAATCAAATGGCAGGATCAAAAGGGTTAATTACACCAATAAATAATAATAATAATAAGTTAGAGTTAATGTAGAAAGTTTTAACCAGATTTGAATGATGTATCCGTAATTGTTCCCACATTCCTGTTTAATGAGACCGTGAATATTGACATCTTTTGCAGGGATTGATTCACAAACAAGGTGAGAGTCTGTATTTATAGTAATATTAAAACTGTCCAGCTCAACAGTAATAGAATTTAAATGCTTTTCCTGTGTATTACCATCTGATGTAAATGCTTTGTAGAATTTGTATCATCATCAAGCAACACTTCTCCCAAAACATAACTCATGAAAGCTTCACATATACTGTCAATCCCCATTTGAAATGTTGGAAAAAGAGAGTCGATGCAGCCCATTCATGAAATAACTTTGCAATGCTACACTCTTAGCAACAGACATTAAATTAGAAACACCAAGAGTAAGTATAACATGCACTGTATGCTCTGTAAAAGTGAAGGCAGGCCACATGAGGAGTACCCTTTTAACAAGAATGAATAGGAAATAAAATGTATATTGCTATGCAGTAAACATCTCCAGCATTAGCACTTTGTTTGCTTACATTTATTCCATCAGCTGCATTCGGTAGAGATTAACTTACCAATGTCATTCACCAAGCAGCCTCATGGCAGTCATGAAACATAATCTACTTATTCTTGAACTGGGACACGACTTTATAACTGAGGTCACATGAAATGACATGAAAGATGAGTTAGTTTCATGGTTTTCCCAATACTTCATAAGCCTTAACGTTTGAATTTTTCAACTTTTGGGTGACATTAATGTCTCCACAAACAATCTATGCAAATATGGTGAAAGGAAGACAGAAAGTTCCCACTGAAATACATTAATTTAACTTGTGTCAGGCAGGGGCGCAGCAAGGTTTTGACCTTGGGGCAGATCTGTAGAATTTGGGGTGGGAATTTTGCAGTCTTGTTCAAATAGAGTTAATGCTTATTTTACAGATTCACTTTTGACTTTAGTGCACACACCGCGATAACTCAAGGGGTCACAAATACAATTAACTCACAGTGCTGAACAAGGGGAGCCACAAAGCATGATGGAAAATATTTGGATGGATCCACCCCAGGACCAATTACACGGATCTCACAAAGAATATAAATATACACGGTCCCAACAATTGTTTAAAATTATGTGTACAAGCTTTCTTAGAAGGGACCAGGCCCTGGGCCAATCAGGAAAATGGGTGGGCCTAAGCACGCCCTGGTCCTAATATGGCTACGCCCCAGGAGTTATGAAGAAAATTGTGGGAAAGCAAAGAAATTACAGTATGGTTCCATAAACAGAAACACTCCTAACCCAAGTGGCAAAGTATGCAACATGGCCACCCTGATAGTTAAGGATTTAGGAGTATTAAAAGTTAATATCTTTAGAGGTTGCTGGTCTTACTTGCTTGCAAACTTCCAAAGATATACTTGGACATTCACATCTGGCAAAATGTCAGGTTTTCTTATGTTAACATGTCTACCACACTCTTGAAACAAAGGCTAAAAGTCTACGTCTGAATGCCTGGTCACAAGTCACAGCTGAACTCCAATGCAGAATTAAAGAGGCAACATGGATATTCTGATTGACAGTTTAACCTAGTGTTTGCCTTGCACACATTTTGGGGCATTGTACCATCATACATAAGCAGAGTTAACAAACTTGGTAGAAACTTTTTATAGAAATTTCGCTTTCAAAATACACATGAAAGACGCACACATACTAAATAGTGCAACAACTGAACTCATAAATACTTATTTTAGCTTTCTACTGTCATATACAGGCAATGCTCAGGATATGAAGCACCAAGAATCCCAGAAGGCCCCAGCTGAACCATTACAACATGTAGAAGCAGCTGAGATTTTTTTTTTTTCCTGTTGCTGTATTTCTCTGATAGGAAAGAGTTCATTAGCATCTGTGGAGAGAGTACACACTGTATTGTACATAACTAAACAAATTATGCTTTTGTGCTTATGATGGCAACATTTTTGTTTCTTTATCATGTGATGAAATCAGCAGCCTTCCTGGCTCAAGTTATTTTTCAGCCAGTGAGCTGAAAACTTACCATCCCAGAACTGACTCAATGTGTAGATACACATTGAGTCAGTTCTGGGATGGTAAGTTTTTGGATGAGTGTGCATTTGTCAATTTCCTTAGAAAAATGTTGTAGGATTCTTCAGTCTATGGGCACTGAAACTATGCAAATGCATGTGCCCTTAGGAGTAAATATCTCTGTTTATTGTGATGCTAAAGTTGTCAAGACTAGCTAACATCTGACTTTCATCTATGGTGGAAAACAAAACCAAATGCAAACCCACTCCCCAGAGAGCAAAAATCTTTGGCCCACATCTGCAGTTTTTGTGTAGCCCATACTTGACCTTGATTTGGAGCACTGACGTTATGTACTGTAAGAGTGGCTGCTGTAACATGGCCACAACACCACCACCTATGGCCAACAAATGGGCCAAAATCCTCTTTTGGCCCATATTTGGCCTTGATTTCCACGTTGACTAAATATGAATGTGGCTGCCGGAACAAACTCGTCCATATCGCCACTACATGTGGTTTACAAAGATATAAAGCCTCTTGTATTAGCACCACTTCTGCCGCACAAAATACTTGCCATAAACCACGTCCAGGCAAAACAATTGACATCTGGTCCACTTCTGGCCCACACAACAATTCCCAATGCTGTAACTGAGCCATAAGTGCCCAAAGTAGCCCGGATATAGCCCAAAAACTTCTGCTATCTTGGATGGACGATGAATGGGAGTTCATTTTTTCTTAAATGTTGTACAGTAGATATTTGCACCCAAAATTCTAGCAAATTAGCTTTAAATCTATGTTTCTAAAACTGAAATCTAGTTGGATCTATGAATTCCAACAGTCCATGTTGCCCTTTTAATTTTTCAATGAATCTTAAAAAGATAATGACCTCTTGCTTCATCAGAGTACTTGGTGGGAGTAGCCCGTTTTCTTTTTTTTTTTTTTTACTTTTCCAATGATATTTGCATTTCATCTATACCTGGTTTCTGTTCATCAACTCCATGCCAATTTCTCTTTTTTACCATATGAGTAATTGTACAAACTATTGCCCATAAATAAAGGATTCACTTGAAATTTCACAGCATTCAAAAACTAAGACAGCTTATCATCACATCTCTGTGTTACATTAGATCAGCTCTGCCGGGTACCTCTTTCCTGAATGGTCTGCTTGTATCTGACGTCGACAAACACACGACAGCAGCAGCATGCTTCCAGAAACACTGAGGTATTATCTTTTTCTGACGGAACATATGTAAGTGTATAAGCAAGCAGCAGCACATCATGGATTTCTGATTGCATTCTTCTTCTTTGATGATGAACCAGAATGTTGGAGAGGTTACCATGACCAAGACAAAGGGCAGAAAGGGGTGTGTAATAATGTCATTGATCCCAAATATGCTGATTACTTTTAGAATTTCATCATATTATTAAAGGGTTTCTCAGAAATATACAGTGTTATAGATACCATTTTCTCCATTTTTATCAGGAAAAATATATGAACACAACCTGAGCACGGACGATTCTGCTCAACAAAGCCACCACATCAATGCAGCCAATCATTCAGTCTGAATTACAACCAAACAGTGTTCCCTTCAGGTCAGGAGTGAGTTCCTTCCCCAGGTTGAGGAGTTCAAGTATCTTGGGATCTTGTTCACGAATGAGGGAATAATGGTGCAGGAGACCGGCAGGCAGGTGCGGATTGGTGCAGTGTCCACAGTGATGTGGGCTCTGCATTGATCTGTCGTGGTGAAGAAGGGGCTGAGCCCAAAAGTGAAGCTCTAAATTTACCGGTTGATCTATGTTCCTACCCTCCCAAATGGCCACAAGACGTGGGTAGTAACCGAAAGAACAAGATTGCGAGTACAAGTGGCTGAAATGGGTTTCCTCTGCAGGGTGGCCGGGCTCTCCCTTAGGGATAGGGTGAGAAGCTCAGACATCCGGAAGGGGCCCAAAGTAGAGCCATTGCTCTAGATGAGGTGGAGAAGCTATGTGAGGTAGCTCAGGCACCTGGTCAATATGCCCCCTGGACGCCTCCCTCGTGTTCCTGGCACGTCCCACCAGAACGAGACCCCAGGGAAGACCCAGGACACACTGGAGGGACTACATTTCTCGGCTGGCCTGGCAACCCCTTGGGATCCCCCCGGATGAGTGGGTGGATGTTGCTGGGGAGAAGGAAGTCTGGGCTCCCCTATTTAAGCAACTGGCCATGGTACCCGACACCACATAAGCATCAAGATGGATGGA
The DNA here is from genome assembly GCA_023101725.1 of Atherinomorus stipes. Lineage (NCBI taxonomy): Eukaryota > Metazoa > Chordata > Actinopteri > Atheriniformes > Atherinidae > Atherinomorus > Atherinomorus stipes. The sequence goes on along the minus strand of JALJCO010012857.1, from coordinate 91,403 downwards.
TGGATGAGTTGTTTCAAATAATGTCTAAGACTTGTACAGAATACTGCTGCATGGGGAAGAAAATAAGCTTTTCATATCCAAACAATCCTAATGCACAAAGTATGCACATGAGGCTAAAAGTGGTCCACGTCTAAAGCCCAAGCTATTCCTCTCATTGGTCCTACGCCTTTGTTTTCCTTTCGTAAGGTGTCCCTTTTCATTCAGGAATCAAGGAGCAGGGCTCATCTGGACCTTCATGAGGATGAACAGATGGCCATTACTTGATCCCTAAAAGAAAAATGAGAAGTCATTATGAGCTTTCCCTTTCTTTATGCTATAATATATTTACACATTTCAACATTCCTATTTCCCAGCACAACTCCAGTCCTTTTACTGTTGGAGTAGTTTTTTTGTATGGGGCATAATGGGAAGCTCTGAAAGTTTATACCTTATTCCTGTTTAACCTGTTGTACAAAATCCATATTAATGTGACAAAAGTTCTCATAGACATGGACCTCTTCTAGCTCATTGGCTATCATTTTGTCTATTACATACAATACGACAAGGCAGAACATTAGAAAACTTTAAACATTCCAGTCTATTCTCTCCAAAAATCCTTATTTATGTATTCATGCCTTTGGACTTTGTTTGATCCCTTTATCCAACATTCACAAAATTGTATATTAGATAAGTGGTGGTTTCAGAAAACTTTGTCATTTTATCCTCTTGGATTCGCTTGTCTTAGTAAAACCTTTCCCACTGTCCTCCATTGATCCATATGAGCCAAACATGGGACAACCGGGACCCCTTGAATTTGACAGTAAAACTCCAGTGTTACACAACAGTCTTTACTTGCATCTTTCATACATCTCATTTCTCCCATTTCCTTGAGGACTGCCATCAACTTAACTTATCTTCACTTGATGATCTTCTTCCTCAAGATGATCAAAGATCATCAAACGTAGATATTTCCACCAAGATAATTTTAATGCAGTGATGGAAGCCAACCTCTTCCTTTGGCTTTCCTTCTCTTCTGTCCATCCCTTGGTACAGGTTCATGCAGTGATGAGTAAAATTAGACATTGGGTACCTATCTCTCCATTGTTACCAATGCTCCCCTTCTCCACCTCCCTCCTATTTCCACTTGACCTTTTCTATCCAAGCCTTGATCATTGTAGATAGCGGTAGACTTTGAAGCAGTGGTTTCCAGAGTCAGCCACCACCACATGTCCATCTGAGGTCAGAGCCAGACCTTGTGGGCCGTACAGAGGGTCTGCTGAAGTGTTGATATAGGACAAGAAGGAGCCACTGCCATCAAACACCTGAAAAAGTTTCAGAGAAAATGATTTAGTAACCAGACATAAACAACAGAGTTTGTGTCTGGTTACTACCAGACAATAAGCCCATTGGGCTTATTGACATCTCATACTTGTAAACCCAAGCTGCCAGTGTTGTACCTGTATCCGGCTGTTTCCCCAGTCAGCTACGATGATGTTCCCATTTACGTCTACAGCTACACCAGTGGGAGCGTTGAACTGGCCGTTTCCTTCTCCGTTTGAGCCAAATTTCAATACAAGCTCGCCCTCAGGGGTGAAAACCTGACCACACCAAGACATGAATACCTTTATACACAAAGTTTCCTTTTGTTTTGCAGTGAAAAGGAAAGTAAATGCATTAAGTTGTGTACCTTCACAGAGTGGTTATGGAAGTCTGTTATGATGATTTCATTGTTGTGGTTCACTGCTGCAAAGTGTGGACCTTCAAGACAGAAACAGAGAGAATTAATAATATATTTCAAATATTAGTATGACGGAAGAACTGTTCATAAAGATAGAGCTATTTTATAGGGATTTCTGATTTTCACCATTATTGTTGTGCAAGTTCAAGGGTTCAGAAAGCAGCATACAGTGCGTCACCTGGTACTTCTACTGACACTTCAAATCTTTTTAATTTACATTTAAAGTTTAGAAATATTTGATACAATCATTTTCCATTCTTAGGAATCAGTAAACAGTTGTTTTCTTTTGAAATATTCACATTTTTTAACTTTTTCAGATGAGCTCAGAAGGTTTGGTAAAATGTTAATTAATTCAATTTTAAGATGATTTAGTCAATCACACTTTCAGTGTAGACTTTTTCTGAGTTTGACAGTTTAAAAAACACAACCTGCAAACTGCTTGTCACCGTTGCCACGACTCCCAAACTTGGTGATGAGTTTTCCAGTCAGCTGGAAGATAAAAACAGTGCATGCCTTGTTGTCCACCACAATCACATGACCATTTTGGTCCACGGACACGCCCTTTGGTCCCATGAGTCTACCGGAGCCCAGTTTTGCCTGTTGGACAGCAAATCAAAACAATATTGATGAATAAAAACTGAAAAACACATCAAACCTTTCAGGTTTACCCATCAAAGAACACATTAATACTTTCCCAACAGCACCCACCTTAAACTTGCCCTCAGAAGTAAAGATGCTGACCCATTTGTTGTCATAGTCAGCAATGATGATGTCACCACTCGGGTGCACAGCTACACCCGTTGGCCGCTGCAGCTGCCCTGGTGACCTTCCACGCACCCCAAAACGACTCTTGAATTCCCCCTCATTGGAAAAAATCTGGAAATATAGTTTTCAGCTTCAAATTTTAAGATTTTTCTTCGCAACTTTGACAATTTGAGGACTGGACAAAACAAAATATACCTGAACACACTGATTGTTGCTGTCTGCTATCAGTATCCTGCCACTGGAGGAGGCAGCCACTCCTTGAAGGTTGGTGAACTCGCCTTTATTCCTCCCCTTAGTTCCTGAAGACAGATGGAAGACCCAAATAAAACTGAGTAAAAATCTGTTCTTCATAGACAATTGCAGTATCTGTTTGTAATTGCAGTACAGCTGATGCAGAAATATATGTTTCATACTTAAACTCTGTCCAAGTATGAAAGTATGAGTTTGGCAACTTTGATGTTTGATTAGATTTGACAAGGGAAAAATAAATGTGCATTTACAGCTGGAAGTCCCTTTGTGGACTGTAAAAATTAAGCTTTAGTTTCAGTAACTTTAATGATCATTATTATTTCCAGAGAAATCTCCCACCAATCCTAAAGATGAGATCATCTTCAATCGGGTTCTGAGTTTTCCGTCGTGGAGTGCCCAGGGCGCTGCTTGCCCTCTTGGAGCCCTTCTTCTTCTGGCCAGGGGACTTGCCTCGTCTCTTGACCCCCTCAGAAGAGCCTGTGGATGGGGTGGCATTGGCAGCTGAGTTGGTTGCTGTTGTGGTGGAGGGAGACACCTGGATGGACAACAAACTTTAGGTAAACCTGCGGTTTATCTTTATTTGACAGAGAACATTTGTTAAAAGAAATAACATTTATCTCCAACAGAAGTTCAAATAATGTCCAATGATCCATTAAATGACAAACCTCTATGGTTCAGGTTTAGAAGTAGTATAGAAGATGTTTTTGTGAACAATTTTTGCAACATTTAATGAAATCGGCTTCACTGCCTCATAAGGTATGATTAATTAAAAGCATTTAAGGTACAGCTAGTAAAAAAAACAAAAAAACAAAGGTCAATGGCAGAATTTTTTATCTTTTTTTTACTTGTATGACCCCCGAGGGGAAATTAGGGCTCAGAGAGCAGTCGGCTGCTACTTAAAGCGCCCGGGGAGCAGTTGGTGGGGGTTAAGGACCTTGCTCAGGGGTCCACAGTGGTTTTACCTGAGTGTCGTGACGCGGACTTGAACCCAGTTCAAGTTCAGTTGAACCCAATCTGGTCAGTTACTGAGGTCAGGCACACCTGGATTAATTTTGTCCAGTAATGAAAAGACAGGAAGCAAAGGTGCTGGTTGAAGTTCAGGAAGTAGTGGAGTGGTGGGCATATAGCCCATTAAAAGGCTGCCAGGAGCCAAACCAAAATATGCTGGTCTAGGCCTGCCTCTGAAGCCATCCAAAAATCTGACAAAAGAAATTACCATATCCTGCAAATCGAAATAATGGTCCAGTACAACATGAAGAGTCATGTTAAAGGGACACTTTAGCAGACTGCCACACTTTAGTGCCCCATAATGAAGGCAAATTTTTCATCCTTATCTTTCTTTTCCTCAGTGCCTCCAATGTTGTCCTCTTGCTTTTCTTTGCCAAATCAGCCAAAAGCCCCGTTTCCAGCCAGGCCGGATCGGGTGGGTTTTGGTACGGATGTGTTGATTTCACGCTGCGTCCCCACAGCAACCTGTACCCTAACTCTGGAGGCGCTGGACAGCGCTGCTGAGTGATCACGTGACATCATCGCTGTGCAACGCCGTTTAACCAAAACACCGGCGCCACACATGACAGAAACAAAAGGAGTCACCCCAGCTTTGTTTTTACGCTTGGTCACGAGGGAAGTGGGATTTTTCAACAAATCAATGTATTGCTTTGTGTTAGCTCCACCTCTTTGGTCCGGATCGGTTAGATCAGTACCCCTACCGAAGGGTGCCAAAAAAGTAGACTGGGTCGGGTCGGATATAAGGGTACCCGTCCAGGTTTTTATCTGTGGAGACGAAAAAAAACGTGGACCAATCCGGCCCGACCCGACCCAGACCCGCTGGTGGAAACGGGGCTATAGTGTGCTTCTAAAATGACCAGTTTGTTGATATCCAGTTGCTGGCAGTGCTAACCCTAACCCTGGAATAAGGGACCTGATACATTCAACATCTTTTCTGATGAGATCCTGAGAAAAAGCCTGGTCTTTTTCAGTTTCATGAAACAAAGATCAGTTTCCTTTCTGGAAGATTGACAAATCCGTTTAATGCATTAATAGAAAGCAAAAAAACACCAAATAAGACAGCACAAAGTTTTTCTTTCTAACCTATGAACTGTGATAAAGCAAAAAGCAATGCCACAGAGGAAGGACTTTTGTCAGCCAAGTGAAAGAAGTCCCAGTTGGACAGACTTTATTTTCTTAGGAGATTGAAGTGTGTGTGCTGCAGAGGCTGTAAACATTCCTTGTACAAAAGTTTTAAGATTTATCATCCAAGTTTTGACCAATATGAAGTACGCATTCACTCTTTTCCTGACAAATTCCAAGATGAATCCACCCACCTCCACCTCTGCCTCTAAGGCCTTGCTGATGGTCAGTTTGAAGGGACTTCCTTTGATGTGTTGGTCATACAGACGAAGAGCCAGTGAGAAGTCTCCCTCCTTTGGCACGGTATACACAAACTCATACGTCCCATTCTTGTGATCCACTATCTCACCGTCCACTATGCTGCCATCTGGAGTGAACACCTGAATGAACACATAGATGATGGTAAGTAACCCCAAGGTCAATCTGTCCATGAAGTTTAACTATGTTTAATACAAGCTTGGCCATGAAACCAACCTCAGCTGACAGGATTGCATTGCCATTTTTGCAGGCTCCCCCTGACTTGTCTCTTGTTACTATGGTAACAGAGGCAGGATGTCCCACCATGCACTGCTCTAGGCCAGCACCCATGGCCTCGCTCTGGCTTGCCACCGCACTAAGATAGATAAAAGTGTGTTTAATCCACAACAGTAGGGTGTTTTCAGAAACAGGTCCAGAGCATTGCCATTAGCATTGTTTCACCTGGTCGTGACGATGGTTCCCAGATTGTGTATGGACTTCCTTAGTCCATCTGTCTCCATCAGCAGATCCAGCTGGTCATTCTCCTCCGGCTGACATGGCAGACCACAGCGCGCCAGTTCGACTAACCGATCCCCCAGCTCACGTTCTGCCTGCAGGTTTGCCACGCATGCCTCTCCAGCCAGAGCTTCCTCCGTTTGGGTACAGGTGGCCGAGATGTCCCCATCTCCTCGGACAAGACTATCTATCTGAGCTTGGAGGACCTAAAAAAGTATTTAATCTTCTATTACCATCATGATCTCACCATGAAGAATAAGAATATCAGAACTAATCTTCTTTGAGAGATTTGCACCTTTTGTTTCAGCCCATATGTGACTTCCAGTTCCATCAGCAGGACGCTCTTCCGAACATCCAGCTGCTTATGGAGGTCCTCAAAGCTGGACTGAATGTCCTCTTCAATGGAAGCCCTCTGATTGGTCAGCTGCTGGAGGATCTCTTTAACAAAGGACAGTGCGTCTGCAATCTGTGGAAGTCTGGAGAGGATGGATGTCAAGCTGGGGTCAAATAACAGTTATATTCTGTGGAGGACTGTTTCTAAATTACAGACTATCGTTACATGAAATGTCTGCTTTCAATTAGAGATGAATCGTTTAATCGGTTGCATTTTTTTAATGTAAAAATATTATTCAGTCTGTCCTTTTTATCTTCATAAATCTTTAAATCTTTAACCTGCATTTCCATGTTTGACCACTAAATGTCAGTGTTTTCTTTGCTATACAACTGTCTGATTAGGTCTACATGCATCTGTGCTGTCTACGTATATGACCTGGTTTAGTGATGGAATATCATACTAATACTTTAATAAGTCAAATATTAATTTAAATAGTATGTTTTGACTCCTTGTATTTTACTGCTTTGATTATTGTAAATTGACATTCAATATACGACTTTGGATGCTATGATCATTGATGCTCTGCTTGATGAAAGGAACTTTAGAAAAATCAACTTACATGAGACTCCTAATGGGATGCAAATGCTAATGAACCAATTTTTCTATTTAACAGTTTCAATACAATCTACACTCACCGGCTACTTTATTGGGTACACCTTGCTAGTACCAGGTTGGACCCCTTTTTTGCCTTCAAAACTGCCTTAATCCTTCGTGGCATAGATTCAACAAGGTACTGGAAACATTCCTTAGAGATTTTGCTCCATATTGACATGACAGCATCACGCAATTGCTGCAGATTTGTCGGCTGCACATCCGTGATGTGAACCTCTCGTTCCACCACATCCCAAAGCTGCTCTGTTGGATTGAGATCTGGTGACTGTGGAGGACATTTGAATACAATGAACTCATTGTCATGTTCAAAAATCCAGTCTGAGATGATTCCCGCTTTATGACATGGTGCGTTTTCCTGCTGGAAGTAGCATCAGAGGATGCTACACTGTGGTCATAAAGGGATGGACATGGTCAGCAACAATACTCAGGTAGGCTGTGGTGGGTAAACCGCCACATTGGTACTAAGGGGCCCAAAGTGGGCCAAAAAAATCTCCCCCCACACCATTACACCAGCAGCAGCCTGAACCATTGATGCAAGGCAGGATGGATCCATGCTTTCATGATGTTGATGTGAAATTCTGAGCCTACCATCTGAATTTCATAGCACAAATCGAGACTCATCAGACAAGGCAACATTTTTCCAAACTTCTATTGTCCAGTTTTGGAGAGTCTGTGCAAATTGTAGCCTCAGTTTCTGGTTCTTAGCTGACAGGAGTGGCACCCAGTGTGGTCTTCTGCTGCTGTAGACCATCTGCTTCCAGGTTGGATGTGTTGTGCGTTCAGAGATGCCCTTCTGCAGACTTTGGTTGTAACAAGTGGTTATTTGAGTTACTGTTGTCTTTCTATCAGCTCAAACCAGTCTGGCCATTCTCCTCTGATCTTTAGCATCAACAAAACATTTGTGCCCACAGAACTGCTGCTCACTGGATATTTTCTCTTTTTGGGACCATTCTCTGTAAACCATAGAGATGGTTGTGCAGGAAAATCCCAGTAGAACAGCAGTTTTTGAAATACTCAGACAAGCCCGTCTGGCACCAACAACCTTGCCACGTTCAAAGTCACTTAAATCACCTTTCTTTCCCATTCTGATGCTGGTTTGAACTGCAGTAGATTGTCTTGACCATGTCTACCTGCTTAAATGCATTGAGTTGCAGCCAACAAGCAGTTGGATAGGTGTACCTAATAAAGTGGCCGGTATGTGTATTTCAACATCATTATTGATTATAGAACATGCAAATGAATCTGTGAAAAATGTGATTATCAGTCAAAAATGAGACACTAACTGCTGACAGTGTTCAGCAGTTACACTCTCTGTAGAAAAATGTGTATGGTATTAGTACCTGGTCTGGACGGCCTCCAGCCTCTCCTGTAGCCTGCTGCGGTGCTGCTCCAGGGCCTGGCTGAGGGGCACCTGAGGGTGCTCTTCATGCTCCGAAACGCAGTCCTCACACAGGGCACACTCACAGGCTGAACAGTACAGATCAGCCACCTGGTGTTCAAAAATTAAGAGAAAAATAAGTCAAATTTATGACTCTGGGTTTTTCCTTTGACTCTGACTGTGATTCTGAATTATGTGGCTGAAACTGAACCTGTACCTATGACAAACCTGACAAATAGATTCATACAGCATTCCTGCACAGCTTCAGCCTCTTCACCGCTTGTCTCTCTATCTGTATACTTTGAACTCGACCTTGAGATTGGCAAAACCCAACAAGTATCAGGTTTCAGGCGATTTTGCTGACGCTTTAGTTCAACTTGGGTTATTTTCAGTGGGATTTAAGATATGCTTTTCAGCAGTCGTATGCTACATGTAAAAAATTATGGGTCTCATGGATGGATGGATTTGTAATGTATAAATCAGTGGTGGGGAACCCTGGTCCTCGAGAGCCACAGTCCTGCAGGTTTTCTATGAGTGCCCACACCTGGTTTAAAACAAATGTATCAAGCAGCCTATCAAGTTCAGTACAATGACTGACTCATTTGAATCAGGTGTGCAGGAGCAGGGACACATGGAAAACCTGCAGGATGAGGGCCAAGGTTTCCCACCAATGGTATAAATGAATGGTTGCATGGATGCTTTCATGGTTGGATGGATGGATAGGAAGTGGGAAAGCAGTTGTCTATCAACCATAGAGTTGGTTTATCAATTCCAGGCTTTCCAGGGTTACATGCTTAAGAGGCCTTGGGTAAGACATTAAACCCCATGTCGCCTCCCAGTGTACCTATCAGGGTATGAATGGGTAAATGTAACATGGAGTGTAAAGCGCTTTTAATGGTCAGTGTAGGACTGGAAAACTCTATGAGTACAGTTTATTTACCATTTCCATTAAGTGGAGAAGGGGGTAGGTCTAAATAGTCTTGCTTCATCCTTCCCCTTTTCAGACATGTTGGGGTCATACTTTATTAACGCCTTTTTTACTATTGTTATTGTTGACTGTTCTCATTTGTTATGCTTGTTTGTCGGTTTACTTTGATTTGGTTCACATGTTCAAAGTAAAGCATTCATTCATTCATATTTTCTAGATTCTTACAGTGATGTATGTGCTAGTGTCAGTTTTTTCTTTTTCTGGTCATAATGCTGCTAGGCAGCCAGCTAAAAGATGAGCTCATTGGCTACCAATGCCACATAATAGCCATCAAACAGCACTGTGTTGTTTTGACAGCTTACTCTCTGTACAAATTTTTTGAAGATGTGACCTTTACAGGTAAAGGCAGACAGGTTTTGTCACTCTGGGATAATACCAGTTTCCTAAAACCAGTATTCTGACTGGAGTGGGATGTTCATGGCCAAAGTCAGGTTTGGGTGCCAGTTAAATTTACTTGAGTAAGGATTTGCAGGTTACAAATTTTATTCATACAGACAGTTGTTAAAATACCCAGAAACTCAAGTTTTAACACTTGGAACATGTTGGGGAAGCTGTGCAATAATCCCCTCATTATAGTAAAGCTTTGCGAAGCCTCGGCATGTCATAAAGCTTTGTAAAACGTCGGCATGTCGTAAACGACTTTGTGAAACTTCAGCATGTTGTAAAGCTTTTAAAAATCCCTGTAAATTTTTAAACTCCCTTGTAAAGTTTTAAAACCCGGTTTTAACTTTAATAACCCGCATTCTAAAGCTTTTAAAACCTCGCATTCTAAACCTTTTAAAACCCTCGCATGCGTAAAGCTTTTAAAACCTCAGCATGCTGTAAAGCTTTTTAAAACCTCACTATGTAATAAAGCTTTGTAAAACCTCAGCATGTCATAGAGCTTTTTAAAACCTCGGCATGTCGTAAAGCTTTGTAAAAACTCGGCATGTCGTAAATCTTTGTAAAACCTCAGCATGTCGTAAAGCTTTGTAAAAACTCGGCATGTCGTAAAGCTTTGTAAAAACTCGGCATGTCGTAAAGCTTTGTAAAACCTCGGCATGTCGTAACGCTTTGTGAAACTTCAACTTGCTGTAAAACTTCGTGAAGAATCGGGATGTTGTAAAGCTGTTTCTGTGTGAGGAAACGTGTCTGTACCTTGGCTGCATGCTGCAGACAGGTGTTTTTGCTGGGTGGAGCCTCCAGGACGGTGCACTCCTCACTGCTGCTATCTGGGGAGTGTTGGTGGGTCTCCATCTGCGAGCGGCAGCCTGGTGGGGGTGAATGTCTGAACACACCCCTTCCTCCACACTGCAGCCAGGAGAAGGGGCTTTCTGTTCAGATACAGAGTTTACTTCTTTGTTTCTGTGTCTGTTTGAAAAAATCTCTCGTCTCTCTCTACTCCATCGTACATTCAGGAGGAAGGAACAAACATTCAGAGTGACTCTTGGCACAGGATGAATCTAAGAAAAGGCCCTTTTTGAAGTCTTGCACTCCCCTTTCAAAAAAGACTTAAGATGTAGGCCTGTTTTTTAATAAATGCATCCCCTTTTGTTTCTTGGTTTCTCTACTGCAGGGAGAGAGTAACAGCCTTATTGTTTGGTACAAAAGCAAAATTAATCTCAAATGATTTCCCGTGAAAAACATTCTTCTCCTTCCATGTTGTCAAGTCCCAGAGTTACATGTGTTTCTTTGAATATCAGGGAGGAGAACCGATGGTGTAAGAGGCCCTTCAAGTCCGCTTTTTCCAGAAAAAGAAAGTGTTGGTTTCAGGCTTCAGGCTGAGGAATGAATCCGATGGTTCCTGGAGGGAAAAGACAAATAGGGGTGGGGATTAGCTGGAAAAGCATATAAACATGCATTAATAGTCGGCTTTTAATCGTCAGCATTTTGAATTAGGACAGCCACGAAAAACTACAGTTCATGCAACTCCAAACTGATGGATGTTCCTGGATGTGTCCTGCTCCCCTGAATGGAGAAACTGGAATGATTCATTCATCTTTTCTGGATGTGAAGATGTCAGGTTACAGAAAAAGCTTCAACTCGTCATGCTTACATTTGATGATGCTCCTTTTTTCTGTTAAATCTGCTCTTTGTTATATATATATATTAAACAAAACACCACCTGATGGCCATTTTTCTTGCAATAGTTATTATTTTGTGAGACTATGAATCTCTCTATGCAGCTGCTATATATGAAGATATCTTAAGCATCTTTACGTTGACATTATCTTTGTTGAGCCAGTTGCAGTAGCAGCTTCACAGTAATATTGATGTTTTTATCCATGATCGGCATGTTATAGCAGATTCCGATCGAGTCTGAAACCACATGATCATGTCATTGGATCAGGACATCCCTAATTATTACTGTCATTAATTTGTGTTTTTCTCAGCAGGTATCACTGGGTTTGAGTTAAGGGGTTTTTTTTTCCCACTTTTCTGTCCTGTCCACCCCCAACCAGTCAATGCAGATGGCCATACTTCCTGGTTCAGGCTCTGCCGAAGGTGCTCCTTTCCCATTAAATGGGAGTTCTTCTCCCCCGTCACTTGCCACCCTGTGCATGCTCAGGATAGAGGACTGAATTAAAGATACTATTCAGTCAGTTGGTTCCTTCAGCTGGGCAGTTATTTCTTATGGATAAGCTGATATGAACACAGATATTAAATGGACTACATCAGGGGTCTGCAACCTTGACAATCCAAAGAGACTTTTTTTCGTCTCAACCCAGAAAACTAAAAGTTGTTTCGAGCCACAAATGTTCCAAGGCCTTTAAAAAAGAGGCAACTGATCAGTTTGATAAATAGCTATAGAAAATTTGCTGTCATTTTAAAGGAATCATTTTTATTTCTACTTTCAGGTGTTGGGAAAAAAAAACAAACTTGCATAAAGAGGACAGATGCATTTTCTCCAATCAGATTTTCTGCAATGACACTTAACTGTTTAAAAAAGGTTAATAAACTGGCGTCATAAATAAACAAACATAGATATTTATGGGCTGCACGGTGGCGTGGTGGTTAGCACCGCAGCCTCACAATAAGAAGGTTGCTAGTTTGAGTCCTGGGTGGGGAGGGATTTGAACAATTCCAAATGTGGCCTTCCTCTGTAGAGTTTGCATGTTCTCCCCGTGCGTGGGTACTCCAGCTTCCTCCCACTGTCAAAATACATGCATGTTAGGTTAACTGATCACTCTAAATTGTCCCTAGGTATGAATGTGAGTGTGAATGGTTGTCTGTCTCTCTGTGTTGGCCCTGCGACAGACTGTTGACCTGTCCAGGGTGTACCTGCCTCTCGCCTGATAATAGCTGGGATAGACTCCAACAACCCCCGCGACCCTGAATTGAATAAGTGGTGCAGAAAATGAATGAATGAAGATATTTATGGGAAATCATGTGGGGAAAAGCCCAAATTCCAAGCTAATGACAAAAGAAATCGATTCTGAAAAACAATTCACGATACTTTTACTGTAGAGTCATTGTGGAAATTCAACGCAATAATTCCATGAATAACTGCTAAAACCTGCAAACATTTTTATGGATATTCCAGTGTTTAAAAATATTAGTTGGTTCTTCATTATTTTTGGTCTGAAATTATTGAGAGCCATTGTGGAAGACCGAAAGAGCCACTTGTGGCTCTAGAGCCGCAGGTTGCAGACCCCTGGACGACATACTCCACAAGAAGCGAGAACTTTTTTTCTTGTTCCTGAGAGCAGGGTAACAAAATGGCATCATTATGGGGATGTCTTATTCTCGACACATCGTTCTTTCTCACCACCTTGATCAGCCGTTCATTAAAACTATCCATTCAACATCACATCAGCAGAAATACATAACAACTCTCCGCTTTAAGCTTTTCCATTTGAACCACATCCACCTCGAATGTCCGACCGATCACGCGACACCTCTGAGTCCCACGAGAAGAAAGTTCTGCTCAACTGATGTGTTAAGAATGAGCTACAGCTGCAAGAACAAAAAATGATGCAATTTTGTTCTTGGAGGCTCAAGAAAAAGAAGAAAGTTCACACTTCTCACGGTGTATCAGGCAGTGAATTGGATTGAATTGGACTAACTCACTAGATTGAGTTTGGCTGTCAACGCACTGCATCATCCATGATCACAGAGAGAATACAAGAACAGCATTGAGAGCTGCAGAATATGCACATAAAAGGTTTTTATGGCTAAATAATGTGATTATTCCTGCCAGGATTTGCACGACGATGGCAGTTTGATCAGTTAAATTAAAGAGTGCACATCACTTCTTTCCAAGGGGGCAGTTTTTCACAGGAGGAAGGTCAGATTGCACCAGTGAATGTCTTCGGTTAGAAGGCTGTTGCACTGAATCGATGGCACACTCAACCGCAGTCTGCTACTTCCCTGGAAGACAGTTGCACTTATAAAGCTGTTTCAGTTGCAGCAGTGACTCCAGCTGATGCTGCCAGACATCACAAAGCATGTACTCATGACTTTTGGACATGTTCTGGGATTTCTGTTACTCTGGATTTAAGATTTCAGATTTTTGCTGGTAATTGGTTAAATTATGTTCAGAATTTTTGTTTCAGTTCAGAAATTTGTGACTTTCTTTCCAAACTTTGTACATAGAAACACAGGTACTTGATCAATGTTTCTTTGCACACCTATGATCTGCATGGAAAAGCAGATTTTGGGCACTGAGAGGGAACATATAGGAAATACCTGGAGATTTCCCTCCACTGTCACAAATATGTGCTGATATCTCCTTTCTTCACATGGCAACATCTGTCTCAGCCAACAAACAATGTTTTGCATGTTTACACAAAAATCTACATTAATCTCAGACTACATTGAGGGCCAAAGGTATCAGAACCCATGATGCTGTGCATCTATGGATTCCCCTGGTCTCCATCGTTCAGTGGCAGATCCTCGTGAAGCTGAAGCTTTATGTCTGTAATTGTTCAACACTAGATTTTTTCTCACTTTTCTTTGGTCTCTTATAAAGTCTGTCATTCAGACACCCGCCCACCTCCCAGCTGTTGGTCCAGCATCTGGCTTTTCCTCATCGCATCACGGACTGTGACGCTCTTTTTCTTTGACACCACTGTTTTACAGTTTTACATTTTTCTTTGGATTCCTGCTACGTAACATGGTCTCGTTTTAGATCCTGCTCTATTTACATGAATGCAGTCCCAGTCTCCTGGTCCCCCCACACTGAGGCAATTAAGTTCTTTGGCAGTGTTGTTCCACAGACATGGTTTGATGTGTGGAGGACCAGTGCAGCCCAGCCTGGTCAGCTGATCCACAGACAGGGGTGAGGAGGGTACCACAAGTCAACCAAGATACTAACAGAGCCTCCAGAAGCTGAAATGTAGGTCACCAAAATGTCTTCAAAGTGATGGAAAAAGATGAGGGGGGTTGACGTTTCCATGGTAACAGACTGCATGAAGAAGGTGGGGTGTAGCTCTTACTAAGAGGAAGAAGTGAAGCAATCATTCTCTCTTTGATCCCAAAATCCTAAATTTATCCGTCCGGGTGTGAAGAGCAGAAAACAGCTCAGCTCTCACTGATGAAACAGGAATCACTGATATGATGGTGACAGCAGTGGATGAGTGTGAACAGTCTGACCGGGACCGCATCGGTCCTGAGACTCACATCTTTGAATAGAGGGAAACAAAAAGAGGTGTCTGCAGAGAGTACCCCCAAAGCATCCTTAAGATGCAGGGTTTCCTGAGCTGGTGATTTAAAGGAAAACTTACTCACCAGTAAAATTTCTGTATCACTTTAACTCCTTTGGAAGATATTTTGATGAGTCGCCCTCCAGCGTACAGTCATATAATGGTAGAAACAAGGCAAGACATTATTTGCAGCAAAACTCCTTAATTTCGCCATTACTTTAAGTAGAATGAACGAACGAACGAGTACTATTGTCCTGTGCGTTCAGAGTTAACTTTCCATTAGTTATTTGGGGCTTTTCTTACATACTGCAGGCCGTGCACGCCCCCGACACGTGCCACTGCAGGACAGCATAGAAGAGCAGATGACTAACCCAGACAAAAAAAAAAAAAAAAAAAGACAATTTGCAAAACTCTGAATTTACAGGACAATAGTACATAATAGTACAAATAAAGGTGTTTTTGCAGTAGATAATGCCTTATAGAGCAGCTGCCCCGTCTCTATATGGATGTACACCGAAGGGTGACTCAGCGTAATGTCTTCCAAAGGATTCAAAGTGATACAGAAATTTTACCGGTGAGTAAATTCACATATAAACTCTTAGAAATAAGGTCCAGGTTGAAAAAAAAGAAAGTTATCCTTTAAGGGTTAAAAAATCTAAAGAAATGTTGAGCAAATTCTTGTCCCATCAACAAAAGCAGTGTTTTAGTCTCACTGAGACTTTTCCATGCAACATGACTGCTTTATGTTTATGAGCCTTATATTCACCAAGTTTACTTTACAATCATATGTCAGTTATCTTAAATGCTTTTTGATTCCAAATTCATTCAAAAAATCAAAAACTTGCTGTAAAATTATTGTTTGAATGTAGATTTTCACCTCATGCATCTCTGGGTTTATGTTTTTATTCTCTCTGCATCCAACATATTTTTCCTCCCATGTGTGTAAAACATGAACTGAATATTCTTGTGAATAATTTATAGAGAGGAGGGATTATGGATCTGCGTTTCCTGCGTTTTCCGAGGTAATCCTGTTTCAACCCCCCCTCAGCTCAGAGGACGTAGCCTCCACTGACATGAAAGCAGCCACACCAGCTTATCACACACACACACACACACACATCCATTCAAGGATTCTCTGCTATGATGCTGCAAAGGATTATGGGGCTCTGTTTGTAGAGTGTGTGTGTGTGTGTGTGTGTGTGTGTGACTGTCTGTGACTATCTCAGAGCCGCAGACAATCAAAGGCCTTCTTGCTTTTGGTTTCACAAAGAAGAAATTCATCGATATTTGAAATGCGTCATCAGTTGTGTGTGTCCGTGTGTGATGTCCGCACATCACCTCACACTGAACTTATAAAGCCAAGTTTTATCTTGTGGAAATTCCTGTACTTATTTTAGTTTCTCAGTTTATGTCAGAGCGAACATTTGTTTTCTTTTTCCACTGAGCAGAGTCAGCAACGAGCTCTGAACCCTGAACGCACCGCGAGCCTGAACTACGAAGCAGGATTAGTGGCTTATGGAGGTAATTCTGAGTTCAGCTCGGGATTTCCATGGCAACTGATGCTGGAAACTTGACCAGTTTGGCCCTGAGATAAACGGTCATCATACTGTAGGTGAATGTTTTGGCCAACAAACAAAACAAATAAACAAACATGATGGGGCTCCTGAACTAAAATTTTGTATTTTGGTCCACTGTTCATTAGCAAGGTGCTCTATAGGTCTGGGACAGTTTTTTATTATTATTATTATTATTATTATTATTATTCTTTCCAACTACAATTTAAAAGCAATATTTCATTTCACTAAATTATAATTTTGCAAATTTTTATTTATTATTACTTTTTAAGTTTATTGCTTTTTTAATTACCATTGGAAATTTAGCTTTTTCTTTAATTGGAGGATATAATTTTGAGGGTGGCTGTAAATCCCCACTTTTATCTTATGAAATGATTTTTGAATTGATGAAATAACTTCAATACTTCTGATTTGATGTTTAGAATCTTGAATCTAGATAGAAAATTCAGGTGAGATGAGGATTTTTGTTGTTGCACTGGCAGCTGTGCAGTTAAATTAAAAAGACACGATTGAAAGTGAATCAGAAAAGAAGAAATAATCTAAGATTCTAAAAACATGTACAATGAAATGTAAGTGAGATGAAAAGAAGTGTCACAATTTGACAGAAAACACTTGTAAAAACAAATTAAAATGTTGTGTATTGAGTAGAGAATGAATAATAGACCATAAAGCAAACTCCAACACTGCAAAAACTCAAATCTTAGTACGTATATTTTTCTCATTTCTAGACAAAGTATCTCATCAAACTCAAAATAAGACAAAATTGCTTAAAGAGAAACATTTCAGTAAGATATAAGATCTTATTTCAAGATTTTTTTTGCTTGTAATAAGCAAAAAAATCTGCCAGTGGGACAAGCAAAATTATCTTGATGTCTTGAAATAAGATGCATTGTCTGAAAGTAAGATCTAATATCTTACTGAAATGTTTCTTTTTAAGCAATTTTGTCTTATTTTGAGTGTGATGAGATATTTTTTCTAGAAATTAGAAAAATATACTTGCTAAGATTTGAGTTTTTGCAGTGAAGTTCTTCTGTTCATGTGGCTTCTGGTGCGTCGGTACTTCCTACACTGACTGGGATGGATGTGGTCTCTAATCTGTTTTGCTCTGGACACATCTGATGGAAACGTCGTCGCCCACGGAGAGTAAAGGGAGGCCAACTTATTTCCATGCTGACTGTAGCTCCCCCAGCTCCTCTCAGCCTCAGCATCAGAGTGTGATGCCAGAGGTAGAAGGTCACCAGCAGCCTCCTTCAGTCTCGTCCTTCTGAGGCTCTCAGAACATGTAATGAGCTTGAACTTGCTCTTTATTAGCGGCAAACACGACAGCCAGTGTTGCATCTGACAGAAAGATGATTGGTGAGTCGTTGTCATGCATGTCAACATGACCCTGCACTGCTGTTGTTGTTCTGAGAGGCCTGTGCCTGTCTGCACATGCTGGCTGCTGTTCCAGCCACATCTTTCATGTATATGCAGCCAAAACTAAGGAATTGATCACTGACTTTCAGAAAGGTTACGTTGAAGGCAAGGCCAGAAAAAAAAAGGGGTAGAATTTAACATGGTGAGCTGCTGATACACGAGACGATTATTTCCCCAATGCCCTTTACCCACTGATTGCAAGATGTATGTTCCAGTCCAGTCCAGTGAATTCTGGACTGGCCGGGATTGGGTCTGCTGCCCTGAGATTGGCCGTGCTTGACGGCATCCAAAAAACCAAAGGAGTGAGACTCCCAAGAGGAGAGTGGATAGAGCTAGGTCCTCAGAAATTAAGAAGTTTTACTGTATGTGTTCATGGTTTGCAGAAGTGAAGTCCGGACCTTCGTACGTGGCCATGGGCACATGGTCCCCATAGGCTGGATATGGGGAAATGGAAAAATTTTAGCTTCAGCCCCACCATGCTTGTTTACTTGTTTCATTTTTTGTGTTTGTTTTTAATATTAAACCACAATTTAAAATCAAAGTTATGATTTTCATAGAAATTTTTTTTTTATCTATTATTGCTTTTGAACTTATTTCAGTGACAGCTGATTTTTTTTCCTTCTTTAATTGGAGGTTGTCAATAATCTTGAGCACAACTTTATATATATATATATATATATATATATATATATATATATATATATATATGTATATATATAGAGTTAAGTCAGCGACACAGATCTTCAAGTGTATTCACTGATTTTAGAGTAAAAAAAAGCGTGTATTCATTGTATAGATCTATTTAACTAAAAGATTATTTATGCTAACTCAACCAGTTAAGTAAAATTAGCTTAATAAATTACACAAGTGTAAATGGCCTCTTCACAGTCCTGTACAAGTACTTGCAATAGACCTGGTTGCCAGGGCAGCAAAGGGTGTTGCCATGGAGCTAAATATCTAAAGGTCAAATATAAAACAATCAAGCGTGTCATTTTTACGACATGACTTCTGTTGAGCCTTTACACTCAAACCACACATCAGAGGTGTTTCTGTCCTGCAGCACCTGACTGCCGCTGATAAGAGCCGTAAAAACAATCAGATGACGGCATTTCACACCACGTCAGCACGAGTGTGAACACACGGAGATCAGCTCTGCACATGCAGCAGGTTCATGTTCCAGCATGAAAACAAACTACAAACTTAATTTCCTGAAAAGTTTTCACACGGTGTTTGGAAAATATCAATGAATTTCAATCTGATGCAGCAAAAATCACGACAAAGAAAGTTAGAAATATTTACTGGAAGATTCTCCGACCTGCAGATTAACTGGTGATGGGTGAGGGTGTCAGGATTGGATATAAAAGGAGCATTCACCAAATGCTTCACATTTCTAAGCAATAATCAGCCATGGCTCACCACTCTGTACCAAACTCCACCAGCAATTATCAATAGATTAATAAAAAAAAATCATTTTCAATGACTAAATGTAAAGAAGTTTGATCTTTCAGCATTTATAGCGCAGAAAATTTTGAAAAAAGTCTCATTTTGCACAATCCAAATTGGATGGTCATGATATCCTCACTCAGGACTGCAGGGAGACCATCATGTTACCATGATCAATACAGCTACGGTGGCCCAGATAGACCTTGTCAGACCATTTTCATTCAGTACAGTTCATTGCTACATCCACAAACGCAACCTGAAGCTGCATCACACAGGAAGAAGGCCGTATACTTCAACTCTGCTGGGTTTTCTGGACACCAGCTCGTCCCAGATGGACAGAGGAATTGTGGATAGGGATGTCCGATATAATCGGCTGATATCAGCATTAAAATGTGAGATTGGTATCAGGTTTTTTGGGATCTTCTTGTTCCATTATGAAATCTCATACTATCTTGTTTCATTAGTGTTGGTTCAGAATATAGAAAAGTCCCTGTTATCCTGGAAGAACTTCATATCCCAGCATTCCTTTCAGAGTCATGTGACTACGGTGCAGCTGCTGCTGCTACAGACTGACTTGCTTTGAAGCTGCTGATAATATGTCTGGTTTTAAGTTTTGGTTAAGTTACCAAGTTGTCAGAAACGTTAGAATTAGCCACATTTTGGCTAATACCTGCTCGTATCTGATATATGGTAGTATCTAAGACCTGCTAGTATCTGATTTATGGTAGTATCTAAGACCTGCTAGTATCTGATATATGGTAGTATCTAAGACCTGCTAGTATCTGATATCTGGCAGCCGGATGTCCAAAATGAACTCCTCTGGCTGAGTTAAGGATATTTTGGGATTTTTGCTCTCGGAGCAGAGTATAGTTGTATCTCCCAAAATATCAGAAATCTCACAGTTGTCTACATTGATTGGTATTGGTTGATATCATTTATCTGAAATTAAGGGGTGGACGATACCAGATATTGTTAAAAAAGCTAATATTAAATGTCACTAATTGTGGACAAATGTGTCCACATTTCATCTTGTTTTGGATAAAAACAACTTCTGTTTCTATTTTGACAGTGTGGGGTCCTGTCACTGTGCCTCCGATAGATTATCCACCCTGGCTACTTGGCCACAGTGATGTTCCTTTGGCTGACTGGTGGGGTCTGTGGGAACAAAACCCACTCGGGCCCTTTGTTGCGTACTTTTCAACACTATGTAAAGAAAAAAAATGGCTTGGGGGTACATCAGTGCTGGTGCAGAGGAGGATGTGCAAATTTTGGTGATTTACACTTATCGGTCATTTTGGTCCACCTGTGATGAGTGTGCAATACGGCAAGATTTGGTATCAATTCCATACCAGATAAATTAAGGTCTAGTATCATTGATGCCAATACTGAAACTTTTTAGAAGGGCTGTAAAATTAATGTGTTAATGCAACAACCAAGCAGCAATCTCTGCTTGCCAACATTGAAACTACCTGAAAGTAGTTCTCCCTTCATCCACTAGGGGCTGCAAAAGAGAGCAAATCCCCAGATCCCCAGACCCAGAGGCGTGTCATGAAAATTGGCGTGGCTAACAGTTAGCTCCTTGTTTGCTCTCAGTAAGGTCTCAGTCTGCAGCAGAGTAGCAAAATGGTGGTTTTTAGTCAGCTAACAGCAAATCTAAACGTGTCTTACATTACCCCGCCACTGAGGAGGCTTATCTTTGTTAGCTCCTGTTAGTTTCAAGTTAGCTCGGTTAGCGTTTAGCCCAGAATACGTCAGCTGTCAATCATTTGCCAGAGGCTGCACTTTGCCCATTTTAGTATTTTCCAGGAGTGACGACACATGCGACGCGACAAGATTGATACTTTTTCTCTGTTTTTTTTTTTTTTTTTTTTTTTTGCATTACCATAACAAAATTATTACTCATACCATAAAAATCTGAATTTGACAACATCTCTGAGAGAGAAACTGATTTGGAGCATAAAGATGTTTGTTTTCAACAGTGAACCAAATTCCCTAAAAAACACTTTATCCTTCTTATTTATGAAGATCCTCATGCTGAAGTATTATTACAGTATGTTATCACACTAGTATCAATATATATCAGTACCATCATTGGCATTGATTTTATCAATATTTGTATCACTTTACGAACACCTGAGTTCAATTATTTTGTTTATACAAATATCTAATCAGCCAATCACATCGCAAGTCTCTGCATTTAGTCATGTTGACATGGCAGACAGGTTGGAGATGATAGAAAAGCAACAGGAAGTCAGATCAGCACTGGTTTCAACCAACATAGCATCTCTAAACCCACACCGGGTGCCACCCTGTCAGTCAGAACAGGAAACTGAAGCTACAATTCACACAGACTCACCAAAACTGGACAATAGAAGATGGAGAAACGTTGCTGGTCTGATGAGTCTCCATCTCAGCTCCAGGCTAACTCAGCTAGGTGTCCCTGCAGAGTGGCCGGAGAGCGTAAGCCACCATCAAGGTGAGGAAAGCTTAAAGACTCGTCAAGACTGGACAGAGATTCTTTTATAGAACTAAAACCATCAGTCTAATCAGGTTCTGGACCATTAAGGACATTTCATTAAAAGGAAGCTGATGGATCATCACAGGAAACGTGACTCCATCCAGATATTATTGACTGTGATGGTGCAGAGAATGTAAAGAGGCCATAAATCAGTGGTTTTCAGACTGGGGGTCGGGACCCCCACGCGGGGTCGCATGATACTTTCAAGGGGTCGTCGGATCATTGTTAAATTTCTTTTTTTAAAAAGAAAGTAAGAAAAAAAAGGGGGCTACGTTTATCAAATAAACTTGAGTTCTTTGGGGCTACCAGTATTAACACATTATAGCAAAGAGACTAATCTATGAAATTTACATTCATTTCTCAATTATTGTATAAATAACTAAGTTATTACTAATACCATATTACTATTACCTTTTGTTCATTATACTGTTCTTGTTTACTGTTTTTATTATTTCTATCATGATAATATTTTACTTACTATTACTGTAACTGTTACTATTATTGTTACTATTATGTTAGTATTTTATTATCTTTATTATGATTTTATCTTTTATTGTATATATTAACCTGTACAGTACTTTGTTTACATTTGGTGTGTTAAATACATTTTTCAGATTTTTTTTAATCTTTGATTGATAAGTTATTACTAATACCATGTTAAAAGTCCGGATTTGTCATTATCTCAGTGAGAGAAGCTGATTTTGGGCATGTAGGTGTCTTGTCACAACAGTGAACCGGATCCATCAGAAACATTTATCCTCCTTATTTATGAAGTTTCTGATAGTTTTCAAGTCTTACATGTAGAATTTTTTTTTTTTTATCATTGAGTGTCCAAAAACAAAATTAATGCTATTCAAGAAATCCACATTTGGCCCTATTTTGGTCAGAAAAGCTGAATTTTGGCATTTGGGTGCATTTTCCACAGCTGTTTACATAATCCACCAAAATCCACTTTTTCCTCCTTATTTATGAAGATTCTGACAGTTTCCAGCCTCACATTAAGAGGATGGACACAGGATGAACCATTAGATATATCACACAATATATATCACACTCAGTCATCTTGCATGTTTGTCAAAAAACCTTAACAAAAATCAACTTATAGTTGTTTTAATTGTGAAGATTGACAAAGTGAAGATTTAAAAATGCATACCTTTAAAATGACTCATAATTGACCGATACTGATTTTTTTTTTAGGGCCAATACCAATATTTTCTCACATTAAAAAAGAAAAACTGAAATATGACATGGTCATAAGTATTCAGTACTTTGCTCAGTACTGAGTAGAAGCACCCTCTGAGCTGGTACAGCCATGAATCTTCTTGGGAATGATGCAACAAGTGTTCCACACCTGGATTTGGGATCTTCTGCGTTCTTCTTGCAGATCCTCTCCAGTTCTGTCAGATTGGATGGCGAACGGTGGTGTTCAGACATTTTCAGGTCTCTCAGAGATGCTCAGTTGGGTTTAAGTCAGGGCTCTGGGTGGGCCGGTCTAGAATGGTCCAGAGTTGTTCTGATCCACTCCTTTGTTATTTCAGCTGTGTGTGAGGGTCATTGTCTTGTTGGAAGATGAACCTTCAGCCAGTCTAAGGTCCTGAACTCTGGAAGAGCTTTTCTTCCAGGATCTCTGTACTTGGCCGCATTCATCTTTCCTTCATTTGCAACCAGTCGTCCTGTCCCTGCAGCTGAAAAACACCCCCATAGCATGATGCTGCCACCACCATGTTTCACTGTTGGGATGGTATTGGGCAGGTGATGAGCAGTGCCTGATTTTCTCCACACATACCGCTTAGAATTAACTCCAAAAAGTTCAATCTTGGTCTCATCAGACCAGAGAATCTTATTTCTCACAGTCTGGGAGTCCTTCATGTGTTTTTGGCAAACTCTATGCGGGCTTTC
Source organism: Atherinomorus stipes (assembly GCA_023101725.1). Classification (NCBI taxonomy): domain Eukaryota; kingdom Metazoa; phylum Chordata; class Actinopteri; order Atheriniformes; family Atherinidae; genus Atherinomorus; species Atherinomorus stipes. The sequence continues at coordinate 67,943 of JALJCO010012857.1, read as the reverse complement.
ATATGTCTGCGCTGAGGAGAGGCTTCCATCGGGCCACTCTGCCATAAAGCCCCGACTGGTGGAGGCTGCAGTGATAGTGGACTTTGTGGAACTTTCTCCATCTCCCTACTGCATCTCTGGAGCTCAGCCACAGTGATCTTTGGCTTCTTCTTTACTCTCTCACCAAGGCTCTTCTCCCACCATTGCTCAGTTCGGCTGGACGGCCGGGTCTAGGAGGAGTTCTGGTCGTCCCAAACTTCTTCCATGTAAGGACTATGGAGGCCACCGTGCTCTTAGGAACCTTTAGTGCTGCAGAAATTCTTTTGTAACCTTGTCCAGATCTGTGTCTCACCACAACTCTGTCTCTGAGCTCCTTGGACAGTTCCTTCCACCTCATGATTCTCATTTGCTCTGACATGCACTGTGAGCTGGAAGCTCTTATATAGACAGGTGTATGCATTTCCAAATCAAGTCCAATCAGTTTTATTAAACACAGCTGGACTCCAGTGAAGGAGTAGAACCATCTCAAGGGGGTTCAGAAGAAATGGACAGCATATGAGTTAAACATGAGTGTCACTGCAATACTGAATCCTTATGACCATGTTACATTTTCAGTTTTTCCTTTTTAATAAATTTGCAAAAATTTCTACATTTATCTTTTTCTCTGTCAAGATGGGGTGCTGAGTGACATTAATGAGAAATAAAATTAACCTGATTTTGGCAACTGACTGCAATGAAACAAGGTGTAAAAAGTTTAAAGGGGTCTGAATACTTTCCCTACACACTGTGTCTGTGTATAATATATATAGTCAAGAAGTCTGAAAATTATGCAGTGGAGGTATCAGCCAACACACTTGACATATCGGCTGATGCCGTTACCAGCAAAAAACACGAATATCAGCCTAAAATATGTATTGGTCTATCCTTACTCATAAATGTTGGAAATATTTTACTATTCACACCAGTCATCATACTTTCCAGTAGAAAATCATCTTCAAACGAATAAATGAAGGATTTTCTATGACTGTTACACATTAAAGGGTGAAACTGGGGGCCGGTCTTCGGCTGCACACTGTAACAGATTAGTTTTCAATTTTAGAAACCGGCTTAAAATCCACTTAACTCTGCATGAAATAACAAAAGCTCAATATGTTGGTGATTGAGAGGCGAGCGCGCTCAGTTAATTGCAAAGCGACTTACGTGGTCCTGCTTGTGCCGCCTCCATCGGCCGATTGTGGGGCTGGAATTGTGAAACTGGGCTGCGGCTGCAGGTTGATGGGAAGACTGGACAGTTTCTCAGGAGTAAGTGAATCCACGCTGACGTCACAGAGGAAAACACTGACTGGCAATCTGACCTGCCTCCTCTCATAGTCCCATGGGAAAATGTGCACAACGTGTTTCTCTGTTTTAATCACTTGTTCATCCTGCAGGTCTCTCGCCCTCTCTCTCTCTCCCCTGCTTTTTAATCAGTGTAAAAGCTGTGCAGGCTGATAAATCTCTCCTTGTATGTGGTTTGTATTGGTGGTTATTTCTTCATTTTATTCCGTCTTCTCATCCTTTTGCTCTTTATATTTTTGAGGCACAGAACGAACACCTTACAACATAACCATAACTAACCCTAACATGGTAACAAAGCAGAGTCCATCCCAGACTACAAACATCCACAGCTGCAGATCAGATGAACAAATGACTACATTCGTTAGGAAAACCTGCAAGACGGAGGTTTTGAGGCAACTAATGGTAAATAAAAAGCACAGCAGGTCTTAATTTTGTTTTCCGAGGCTGAAAAACAGGTTTGAGTGTGTCTGGGTGGAGATGCTGGAAAAAATAAACAAACAATGAATAAGGGTTGAACTGATAAGGAAAATAAAATAAGGGCAGAGGATCTCTTAGCTGGATTTGCTTTGGGGCATTTAGTTTTGGGCCATTTTGTGTTGTTCTTGCTGTTTTAGATCTTTAAAGGTGCAATGTGTAACAAAACTAAAGGTCAATGGCAGAAAAATGTGATATATAATTCAAAGAGTGTTTCTATTGGTGTGTAATCGCTTCACTAGAATAGCTGTTTTATTTCCGAATGAGACACTTTTATCTACTTAACATTGGTCCACACACATGGAGGCTGCCATTTTTGTGCCGCCATTTTTACTACAGTGTCCCTGAATGGACAAAACAATGTGTGTGAAGTGAGAACCCTCTGAACTTTAAAACTGCTTTGTTTAATGGGATTTAAAGTATTGTTCCCTTTGGGATAAATAATGCCTTAAAAGACATTAAAAGTAGTACAGTCATACACCTGAGACCACTGGATCCACTCACACATGAAAACATCTTTATATCTGGGAGAATTTTGGCCACTGACGGCCACCGTACATTTACAGTAGTGCTTGGAATATTAAGTCATTAAAATACTCATCTTTTTTTAATTATATATACATTTTTCTGCCACTGACCTTTGATAATTACACACTGTACCTTTAAAGCCATTACATGCTTTTGAAACGTTGTATTTGTGTTTGTATCATTGTTATTTTGCATGTACTGTATGTAGTTGCTTTGCCTTCATTTGTTCTTACTCTCTGTAAAAGTTTGCCTTTAGTGTGTTTTTGTAGTCATTAACATCTTTATATCTATGTTTTTTAGTTTTCTTGTTTGCTTACGTCTCTGTCGTCACTGCTTTTTATTGTTTAATTTCTATTTAAAGTCAATTTCTTTTCAGGTGTTTCCATCAAAGACTGTATCTCTAGCTGTGTTTTTACAGCTATATATTCCCTGATTGATTGGAGCAACCTTGTAGCCATTTTGCATCTCTTACGTTATTTTGCTTCTATTTTTGGTCATTTTGGGGGTTTGTATTAGTTCTGAAAGCTCAGAGTGTAGGGATTTGAGGTTTTTACTTCTTTTTATTGTGGGAAATTTTGTGTTTTCTGTGCTGTTTTGACATTTTTAAGCCATTTAGTGCATGTTTTTGTTATCATATCAATCATAAGTCGTGATTAGGGATCCACTGATGGGCTACATATTTTTCAGGGCCAATACCGATATTTTCTCATCAGGTTCAACCAATGGCCCAATGCAGATATTTGGGGCCAATACTTTATTTGAATTCCAAATTGATATAATGAAGGATACAATGAAAGGTAAGTGCACTTGTAAACAAATATTAAAGAGAAACATTAAACTTGTAATAAATATGTATTTTTTTTTTTATTTTTTTTTTTTTTTTTTTTTTTTTTTTTTTTTTTTTTTTTTTTTTTTTTTTTTTTTTTTTTTTTTTTTTTTTTTTTTTTTTTTTTTTATTGATATTATATATGTTCTCTTATCCTACTTTTTCCTTATTTTTTTTGTAATTGAGACTTTTCTTATTTATCTTATTTTATTTTTTTTTTCTCTCTCTTTTTTTTTTTACTACTCCTTTTTTTTCTTTTTTCTTTTTTTTGTACTCTTCTCTTTTCCATTGATATATATTTTTTTTATCCACACAACGCCCCCTTTTTAAAAGAAAAAAAGAATTTTTATAATAAGAATAATTCATTCCCCCCCCCCCCATAACAAGTTCTTCCCCCCCCCATTGAAAAATTTATAAAATCTCTCTGATCTCCGTATCATATAAAAACTTTTGTAAATTATGCCGAGTGGGGCTATCGGCTAGCACATCCAACATATCTGCTGATGCCAACACCAGCAAAAAAACGCAAATATCGGCCTAAAATATCGACCAGCTGATGTATCGGTCTATCCTTAGTCATGATATTGGATAATTCTGGGATTTTTGTGGCCTTTCTAGTTCTTTTGTATCTCTTCCATCAGTTTGTTTGTTAGTTATGTTGAAACTTGTTGCAGTTTGTTTTGTTTCACATCATTTTTCACCTTTATCTACATTTTCTACCTTTCATTGTCTTCACGGCTCCACTTCGGCTGTTTGGGATAAACTTGCAGTAATTAAGCATCATTTTATCATTTCATCATCCCGCCTTTCTGTTTGTTTGGAATTAGCTATGATTCAGCATTTTGTTTTCAGATAAGTGGCCTATTCTTGCATTTATCTTTTACTTACTTTGGCTCATCTGCATTGTTTGCATTGGTTTTTGTTTTTGCATCTAACAATGTTCCTCATGTTGTTGCACATCCTCTGTAGTTTGATTTTGTCTCGAAGCCATTTTGCACGATTTTGTTTCCATGTCTGTGCATCTCTTGCATCTTTCATCGTAACTTTGCGCTTAGTTTTTAGTTGTTTTGCATCTAATGGCTTCTTTTTTTTTATCATTTAACTTCATTTAGATGCTTTTATTTATCAGAAATCATTTTTTTTTCTCTCCACCGTGTAAATTTGTGTCTGTTTATAGTATTTTTGCATCTTTGCAAGGTCATTATATGCACTTCATTATTTTAGATGTTTTGGACCTCATCTCTGTTTTGGACATTTGAGGGGGTCTTTATATTTGTCTTGCACCTTATTCTTCTGTTATTCCTTTTTAATTGTTTGAAATGTTCTTTTACTGTGGTTTCATGCTCCTTTTAATTGTTTATTTGCATTTTATTTTAATCATTTCACGTGTTTGTTGTTGTTTTTTGCTTGTGTGTGTGTGTTGAAGTCATGTTACATGTATGTTTTTGTTGTTTTATGTCATTATTGTGACTTTTCCAGAGATTTAGTGTGTGTTCATCATTGTTTTGTGTCTCTTTTTGTCTTGTTTCTTTTTTATATATCTGACCGACTTCCAGAGGAGATATTTTAACTTCAAACAGTCAGCTTTGGCCTCTGAGGACTGATCCGTCTCGTCCGATCAGCGATCCGGCTGGAAACCGTGTTGTGTGTGTACCGTATGTAGCTGTGAAGATGACATGATCAGCCCAGTTTCTCTTTGCAGAAGTGACGTACCTCCTGTTACTGTTAGCCCTCAGGATGCTAACGTGTTCAGGCCTGACAACACACCCACCCACACACACACACCCACACACTGCGACTTGTTTTTGCTCTAAAGCTGAGGGGGATCAGTTCAAGCCTGCGTTCATTCATTCAGTCTGTCCATCCTCATTTCCTCCATCCCTCCACTCCCTCATCCCTCTCTCCCAGGAAAACACAGCATGCTACAGCTGCTGCTGTCATCATCAGACATTCCTCCATCTGTCCATCACTCATCCATCCATCCATCCATCCATCCCTCCCTCTCATCCCAGTACATGAAACCAGGACTCACCATGTTTTCCAGTCCATCAGAGTAACGTCTGTTTTCCAGCCTGAAGCCATCGCGTCATGACACCGTCCTGTTTGCAGCCTCTCCTCTCCTCTGCGTGTGTGTAAGTCTGCCTGTGTGTGTGGGAGGGGGAGGATATCATCGTCACGGCAACACCAGCATCTTGCAGCAGCAGCAACACCATGAGGAGGGGGGGACGGAGAAGGAGGGGGAGGGGGATCATATGTCCAATCCTGATGCAACCAATCAGGAGCCAGAGACAGGGAGAAGGAGAAAGATGATTGGTTGATGCATCTGTCTGTTGGGAGGTGGTGTGGGAATTTGACACACACACACACAAAAACACACACACTGTCTGTCCTCTGCATCTATGTCAGTCTCTCTCATCTAAATGTTGACTTAAAGACTTTAAATAAAGTAACACAAAGATTAAAAACAATAAAATATACACAATAAATATTTATCCTACAACTCTATTAGCTTAAAAGCTGGAACACTAAAATGTAAATAAAATAGAAGATAAACATGTCAAATGATGAAACTGAGACATTTTTACCGTTTTATGGAAAATATTATCGGATTGCAGATAAACGTCTGTAAAAAGTTGGAACAGGAGCAACAAAAGTAACAACTGGAGGAACGTTTGACAGCTAATCAGGTTACCTGGCAACAGGCCAGTTACATGACTGGTCTAACTGGCAACAGGCCAGTTACATTTCATTCATTTCATTTATTCATTTCAGGGAATCTATCTTCCCTCAAAATTATTCATACTCTCCGATTAAAAAGGAACAAAATCAGCAGTAAAATGAAGTTAAAATTGACCAAAGTAATACTAAATACAATGATTTTGAATTGTGGTTCAACAGCAATATTAAAGAGCAACTGGCAGGTTAAGAGCATGATTAATGGCTAATGATCTGCATGAAGCATTTTCCATAGTTAAAATCTATTTTGTGTTTGTATAAACCTTGTATTAAAAAATAAAACAATTGTGCATGTACTATTAAAATCAGCTGAAACGCCTGTAAAATGTGTTTTGCTGGAAATGACGTTGCGTAAGGGGTTCTGTGATGTACAGATACGTCTAACACAGCGGAACAGGATGGATGTGAGAGAGGAGGAAGAAGAAAATATTATTTTTAGATCAGAAGGACCTTATCTGTACAGTTTTGAGCCAGAAGGTACCAACAGGTTTCTGGCATCCAGCAGAGGAGATGGTTGATGGAAAACAGGCAGTAGATTCAGTCCTGGGCTGCTGAAAAAGTGTAGGATTTTCCAACGGCATGCAAATGAAACAAGTGTTTCATATATTTTCTCCCATAGCTGATAATAGGGGCTCCGAAGCAAAGATTTTGTTGAGCATTCAGGTGTTTTCTGTAATGTTCAAAAAGACTTCCACACCTGTTGACAGGTATGTTGGTCCACTGTTAATAGGAAAATATAAATTATGTGTCTGGGACAGTTTTGTTTATGTGTTTTTTAAATTATTACTTTCAAACACAATTCAAAAGCAATATTTTCTGTCAGTAGATGATAATTTTGTAAATTTTATTTATTATTAATTTCTATAGTTACTTGTTATTTGAATTGCTGTTGTGAATTTATCCTTTTCTGTGATTAAATTTGAGGACGGCTGTATCTATGTAGCTGTAGTTCCGCCTCCTGGCCGTTAGGCGTCGCTGCAGCGCCGCACAGCGACTCCATCGGCCATCATGACGTATTTAAGCAGAAGAGAACCATTAATCGGACCATTTGCGCTGCAGCAGGAGAGCACGATAGACTGAAGCGTTATCATGGTAAATAAACTTAATCATCTAATTAATTACTAAAAATGTAACTTCATACTGTTTATATAAACTATTTAGAGGAAGTATTCGGCGTTTTTCATGTGAGATGATGAGTTTATTTCGCGGATGATGGTAGATTGAGTTGAGGTAAGGTTGAGAACATGTCCCACGTTGTGCTGTTTAATCTGAAACCATAAGTAAATTTAACTGGTATTTCTAGCAAAACTAATATTAGAGGTGAAACCGCAGGTTTTCACCACATAGATGATTTTATTTTACTCCAGGTTTTCTTGTTCCAGGGTTAAAACTAATGTTCCTGACTGAGAACTGCGCAGAAAGCGCATTTTACTTTAAATGACGGGCTGAAAAGGTAGTTTGTACTATATAAAAGTAACGGATGCAGCTGTTGAGCATCTGGACACGTGGTGGAAGCACGAGGTCGGCTTTCAGTAATGCTGGAAGTAAAACTGATCATCATTAAAGATAAACTTTAGTTTCACGGACCTACATGATAGTTTTTACAACGTTCATAAAGCTGGAAACATTAAATTAAATATAATCAGAGCCATTTTTCACGTTAGTGCGCGGAAGTATTTTAGATGTGGACCCAGATTTTGATTAACTGATCAATATTTCACCAAACTTTTGCACCATGCTACTTAAAAAAAACGTTTACATGGATGGTGGGGGGGAAATACTCCATCCTCCTCATAAGTTATACAGTATGTTCAGTCAGAGGCTTCTTCATGTTGTTTCAGGAAGGGGCATGGAGGGCTGTAGTTTCTTGTTTCTGTGTAAAAACGGGCTCAGATATTTGACCAACACTGATAATTTGTGAATCTGAACATTTTCGTTGTCAAGTTCTTGGAATTTTTTTTTTAAATCTCTATATTAAATTTGTGACTAAATGAATTAAATTTCATTTTCAGAGTTTTCTGCGCCTGCTTGTCCCGCGGTCGTCCACTGATGACATCAGTGTGGACCCAGCATGAGGTTAGGATGACCAGAGATGGTCCCACTTTTCTTTGGATTTATTTATTTATTCCTTCAGAGTTCTTTGTTACCACATTAACCTTGTAAATGTACCAACAGGTTTCCATAAGCACCAAAAATGGCCTTCAGGGCCACCGTAGGCTGGCAGCCTGAGCTTGTATGGAGGGTTCTGCAAGTTCTTGGAGGTGGCTAAGCAGAAAGAAACGTGCGGTGGAACATGTAGACTGGTGAGTTTACCAGTTTAACACTACTTTTTATTTATTTACATATATATATATATATAAAAAATGGTGACTTTGTTCCAATGAATTTCTACAGCAGGCTGATGTGGAGGCTCGAATCTCCTGACAGGAGTCGGTTCTCCTCCTTTTTGCAATAAATCTGTTCATGGTGCCGGTGTTCTGTTAAAACATGCTCCCTTGTGAAAACATCCTACTGCAAGCTGATTTTACACATGTCCGTATCCCTGTCACGACATAAAACAGCATTAAGGCCGGGATAAATGATTATTTTTTCACTTTTTAAGTTCAGTCCTCGATTATCTTCCCATAAATTGACAGACAGCAATTTACACATGTTGATAAAGATATCTGAAATGTAAAAAATATGAATAAAACAGGCCCGGAGAGCCGGCAGGATGTCGTGGAGGCTTTTGTGAACCAACAGAATGTAAAATTTATGTTAAAGACTTATGCCTGGCTGACTGAAAAGTCCCTTAATTCTTTATTCACATGAAAATAATAATCAAAAAAGTCACCAAAAACACTTTGAGTTGTTGAAATAATATAGCAATGTAAACTTGGAGGCTTTAAGCTAATACAGAAAGTGTCTTCCAACTAAAGATAATGAAGATAATTTAACATTTCTCTTGAACACAGGTCTAGCTTTCTGAAAAAGTGCTTAATAGGGGTTCCCATCACTTAAAAATGAAATTAAAAATACTTCGGTTATCCCAGAGGTAATTTTCAAGGCATTACTGACAGATGAAACTCTAACATGAGGATGAGAATGTGACTTTATACTGAATCAGAGATGAGACGGCGCCCAGCATCAGCTGCAGTTCACACCCACGGCCAGCAGAGGGAGCTCATGCTTCATGTCATCCCTAACATCCCCATACCTTCGAACGAGTGTCCTTCACTGCCGTACGCTTTAGAAACTCTGTTTCTGGTCCAACAGAAAAGATGGCGTGACATCATCATCATTAGGTAGTGGTGGTTGGCTCTGCTCTTCGCTGTGATGACGCGTTTTCCTGCCATTCGTAGTTTCCACCGGAGGTCTGACGACCAAAGACGGTTTAATCCTTCCTTGGATGTCTGAGCGAGAGCAGCTGCTTTAACCTGCTTTCATTCTTTATTATTTCAGGGCTGATTTTGATCTTTTTGTGTTTTCAGGCTGAAAGTCTCGATGGTGTTTGGACCGATGATGAAGGAGCTGAATCCAGCGAGGCAGAGGATGGTAGGTAGTGTAGCTGATGATGATCTTGTTCTTGTCGCTGTGATGACGCGTTTTCCTGCCATTCGTAGTTTCCACCGGAGGTCTGAAGACCAAAGACGGTTTAATCCTTCCTTGGATGTCTGAGCGACTCAGATCAGCATCATGTGCCTCGTCTCCTCTGCTTCCAGACTAACATCTGTTTGTTTCAGGTGCGACGGGACGGAAGATGCTTCAGTTCTGGTCTCCGGTGGAAACGTTGCCGTTTATTCCAGGTTGGTGGTTTAGCCTCCACTCGTAGATCTGGATGTAGGACAGGGGTGGGCAACTCTGGCCCTCGGGGCCCGGCATCCTGCAGGTATTAGGAGCATAGATATCACTAAAAGCCATTGGAGCGATACGTCAGTTCGGCCGCCATCTTGGGCAGGGGGAAGCTGCGTCCGCTTATAGCATTAGTCAGTGTAGGCAGAGATCTATCTCCCTTTAAATACACCATAACTGTTTTCAACCAATTTTCAAGCTGTTTGGTTTATTATAGATATTTATGACAAAGCATAGATTATTTCATTTACATACACACATACTTGGACACACAACCACATGCACACAATGATTTTATAGCCTGGTGCACCAGCGTGACCAACGCTATATATCTCATACATAACACTGGTCAGGCTGCTTTTTTATAATATTTGAAAAATACTATATCTCTATCCATCTTGTATATGTGGTAGTGGAGCACAAATATAGGCCTAATGAATAAAGAAATGAGCTATAATTCAAATCATAAAACAGAACAAAACGCACAAATTGCCTTTTAATTAAAAAAAATTGTGCTCCACCTACCAGGTGTAATCATTTTCACAGGGTCTTTATCAGGTTTGTATTTCTGGTAAGTCTAGATAAATATATAATAATCTACATTATTCAGGTACTTAATAACTCATCCATGTGATGTTTAAAAAATTTCTTCTCAGAATATTTCATTTTAACATGAAGGATGTGACACTATAATTAAGTCTCTTTTGTCATGATACAAACTTTGCAAAACCGATGAGGAAAAGTAAAACTAGATGGTATCACTCCTTTTAAATGAGTTGACTGTCCAGTTCTGTCCAAGTCTTCTGGTCTGGAGTCAATGACGGCTGAAGACGGCTGGACAAGTTGGGCATGAAGTCGAAGAAACATGTCTAACCATAGACATGGACCTAACCGCAAGTAAGAAAGCCCTGTCCAAGATGGCGGCTCAGCCGACAGGTCCGAAGGCGGCATCTAGTGTTTATATCTATGATTAGGAGTTTCCCTTTAGCAACACACCTTGTGACCAGGGGGCAGGAAAGCAAGTTTATTTGTATAGTACATTTCACGCACAGAACAATTTAAAGTGCTTCACATAAACATTATGTATTATAAAACATTACCTCCTAGGTGGAGGTATTTATGAGAAGATGTTTTACATGCAAGAGTCAACTTTTAATGCAGATGAGGTCATAGCATGACGTGAAAATGTCGGGGAAATATAATGTTTAAGTCCTGGTATTTGTTCGGTTACATAAATCAAAACAATGCAGTTAAAACCAGTGATGGGACAATCGTAGTAACTGGTCTTCAGACACCCCTATACTACGTGATTTATTCTTTCACTATGGTCACCATGTTGGATTACACCACAACAGTGGCAGAACTGTTCCCGTGTTCTAGTCGACTACCAAAATAAAAAATTGGGGGTAATGGGGTGACTGGTATCACCCCCACGACCAGTCGATCACAACCAGGCTGAGTTCGTGGCCGATGGCTGTAATGTCCTGTTGTCCAATGTCAGAAAATAAAGAGGAGGGTTAGGGTTGGAGGGGGGTCATAAATCAGATGCCATTAGCTTGTTAGCAGTTAGCTACCAGGATTTCACATTTGATAAAGCGTAACGTTGCAAAAGCAGGAAGACTTATTGATCTCCTCCTTTCCAAGCGTAGTGATGGTTTAATCTGCCTGGTTTAATCCAGACTAGGGAAAGTTGCTCCTGCATGGAGGAGGTGAAGACCTGAGCAGAACCTGCTGCAGACAGCAGACTGTTATGATTTAAACAATCTAAACAAAAGTTTAAGCCGCTTTCTCACTCAAATTTTTCAGGCAAATGAGGTCCAACATGAATAATATCCATGTTTTAACAAGAAAAATGCAGTTTCCGTAGACGACTCCCTTGCAGAGCCAGTATAACAGTAGTAGAAACACAAAACGCAACACTGAGTCGGTATTTTTCAGTCATCAAAATACAGATTTATACAATAGAAGTTAAAACCCAATGACCTCTGCTTGTTTCGTCAGATTTAGCTTTGTGTGAATACGAGTGTGTGTTTGGCTGTAGACCAAAGACACAGGCTGTTTGTACAGGCTTTAAGCCTGTACAAACAGGCTTAAAGCCTGTAAGCACAAACAGGCTTTAAGCCTGTACAAACAGGCTTAAAGCCTGTACAAACAGGCTTTAAGCCTGTACAAACAGGCTTAAAAGCCTGTACAAACAGGCTTAAACAGGCTTGTACAAACCTGTACAAGCCTGTACAAACAGCCTGTGTCTTTGGTCTGTACAAACAGGCTTTAAGCCTGTACAAACAGCCTGTGTCTTTGGTCTGTACAAACAGGCTTTAAGCCTGTACAAACAGCCTGTGTCTTTGGTCTGTACAAACAGGCTTTAAGCCTGTACAAACAGGCTTTAAGCCCCCTGAATGTGCAGACATCACATCTGTGACGTTGCTTGGAAACCATCTATACCTGCAGGACGCCGGCCCTCGCGGACCGGAGATGCCCCCTCCCTGATCTAGGAGGATGTTTGTTCGCTGTGATGACGCGTTTTCCTGCCATTCGTAGTTTCCACCAGAGGTCTGACGACCTGAGACGGTTTAATCCTTCCTTGGATGTCTGAGCGAGCAGCGTCTGGTTATAACTGGTTATTTTTTCATTTCTGGACTCATTTTTTTGTTCTCTCTCTTTCAGGCTGAAGTCTCGGTTGTGTTTTGACCAGTGACGAAGCGGCTGAATCCCAGCGATGCTGAGCAGAGCTTCTCAGGATGGTAGGTGGTGCAGATGGTCATTTCTTTCTGCTGTTCGCTGTGATGACGCGTTTTCCTGCCATTCGTAGTTTCCACCAGAGGTCTGACGACCTGAGACGGTTTAATCCTTCCTTGGATGTCTGAGCGAGATTAGTTGTAGCTGTAAACATCAGCGTGCTGTTTTGTATCCTGCTGACCAAACGTCTCTTCTTTTTTCCTACAGGTGGACCAGAAGCTGCTGCGCAGATTTCTTCCGATGGAGTTCTTAGTTTCTTTAATTGAAGTTGCATTCATGTAATTTGAAGAAATAAAATCCACCAGATGGGAAGTAAAATGGAAGCTTGTGGCTTTTTGTGTTCAGACCTTGTGGTGTAAATGTCACCTCGGTAGTTTGTTACTGAAGTGTTGAGCTGTACGGTGGGCGGATTATTTCCTTGTGGAACGAAGGAAAAGGTGCTTTAAATGTTGAGGATGTGCTGACTTGCGCCGTTTCTTGTACAGAATCGGATTTTTGGCTGAAAATGGTCATTTTGCTGGCTGTCACAGGATGAAATTTACAGAATCCATCACTTCATCCAGAACTGATAAAGGACCTCAACTGAATTCAGAGGATCTGAACTCGCTAACAATTTTCTTAGAGGAACATTTTAATTTAGATTGTTTTATATTGACCTTTTTTCAATGCAGGTTTGGAAATAAATGATATTTTTTTTAATACATTTTAGCTGTGATTTGGATTTTTTAAATTTAAGAATGCAGATGTCTGATGCACAAAGCAAATTGTAAGTGAACAGAAACTAAGGGAATTTATGTAGGTGGTCTATTGAACACGTAAAATTGTTTTTGTAGAGAAAGATGTAGAATAACCATTGAAGCAATCTGGTTTAATGCACATATTATAAGGCACAATTGTAGAAAATAACTTTTCCATAGGGGGGGGGGGGGACTGGAAACTGCTGGAAAAGTCCTGAAACTGTCCTGGAAAATCTTAAAATGGTGGGAACCCTGTGTTTTCATCATCAGTTCTTATTCCGGACACATGGTCCATTTTAAAAGACAAATAAGCATTAAAAAAAAGGACAAAAGGCATATAGACCAATGCCTCTACAAGTCACTCATAGTGCATTTGACATGCGCGAGTGGCACTGGTTTCATGGTTTGGACTCTCCTGTATAACTTAATCCAAACCAAATATAACCTTATATGTGTATTATTCACAGGGGACCTTCTTTGTTTGGACTTCGGTTGTGTGACCTGTTAAATAAAACCTTGTGAGCTCAAAGACTGGAAATGAAGTTGCCATCAAGTGATGGTCTCAAGGGGGCAACATTTACATCTCGTAGCGTTGTTACAGTGTTTGAATTCATATGAATGCTAATTTACACTAGATTTCCAAAAGTATTGTCTCACCTGTCTTGACTCACATATGAGCTTCAGTTACATCCCATCCCTAATCCAGAGGGTTCAGTATGACGTTGGTCCACCTTTGCAGCTAGAACAGCTTCATCTTCTGGGAAGGCTGTCCACAAGGTTTAGGAGAGTTTATGGGAATCTTTGACCATCTTCCAGAAGCACATTTGTGAGGTCACACACTGATGTTGGACCAGAAGGCCTGGCTCTCAGTCTCCGCTCTAATTCATCCCAAAGCTGTTCTATAGGGTTGAGGTCAGGACTCTGTGCAGGCCAGTCCAGTTCCTCCACACCAGACTCTGCATCCAGGTCTTTATGGACCTGCTTTGTGGTGCACAGTCATGTTGGAAGAGGAAGGGGCCAGCTCCAAGCTGGTCCCACAAAGTTGGGATCATGGAATTGTCCAGAATGTCTTGGTATGCTGAAGCATTCAGAGTTCCTTTCACTGGAACTAAGGGGCCAAGCCCAACTCCTGAAAAACAATCCCACACCATAATCCCCCCTCCACCAAACTTTATACTTGGCACTATGCAGTCAGACAAGTATTGTTGTCCAACCACCAAACACAGACTCCTCTATCAGATTTCCAGATGGAGAAGTGTGATTGGTCCCTCCAGCAAACGCCTCCACTGCTCTAGAGCCCAGTGGCGGCTGCTTTCCACCACTGCATCCACGCTTTGCATTGCACTTGGTGATGGATGGATGGAAGCGTCATGGAGACCCATGAAGCTCTCTGTCACTGTTCTTGAGCTGATCTAAAGGCCACATGAAGTTTGGAGGTCTGTAGTGATTGACTGCAGAAAGTTGGTGACCTCTTTGCACTATGCGCTTCAATATCCGCTGATCCCGCTCCATCAGTTTACGTGGCCAATGTGAAATCAAAAGAGATTTGAGAGCAAAAGTGGCAATACTTTTTAATTTTTTTTTTTTTAGGTCAAAACAGAACAGGTTGCGATTGATAAATAAAAATTTGAGAGCACATTTCTTCGAAATAATGTTTAAAAGTAACAACGTACAACCATTTTGCTGATCAGGGTTTTTGCAGGGTAAAAATGTCTAAAATTCTTAACTTTAAATTTAAGGTCTTAAAATGCCTTAAAAACAGATTTTCATCCAAGTTCTCAAATTAGATTAGTCTTAATTTTTTACTTTTATTCTTTCCTGAGAAGCGTGAGCCACATAGAATAAGCTGAATAAAAACGCAGCAATCACAGATGGATTCTGTCCGTTCTTAGAGGCTCGGACAGCTACTGTACGAGTGTTGGTAAGTAATGATTAAACTGTAAATCCCTTGACAACTACTTGTTTTTACAGGTTAAACTTCTCTCTCAGATTTTCTTATACAAATCTCATCATGCCTGACGGCCTCAGTGTCAAGGCTGGAGACAGATATTAGTGTTGGGGAGGTTACTTTGGTTAAGAAGGTCCACTTTTGATATCAGTTTGAGTACTTAATTGTTGTAGTTTCTTTTTTAATGCAAGGAAATTTGTATTTACTAAATTAATTATTGAATTATTTAAATTTGTAATTACTAAATTAATTATTGAATTATTTAAATTCTGGGATCATTTGAGAGTTTCTGGTAATTTGATTTTTAATTCATAAATGAATAAAGTATTTTTCATTTCATTTCATTACAAGACTATTCTACTTTATTTTTAAGACATTTCAGGAAAGGGCAGGCACACTAAAATATTTTTATTTTCATAATTTCTTTCTTTGTAACTGCTGCTCACAGTGGTGCCCCTATGTCAAGGAGCGGCTGTCAACTTCCTTTTCTGTTCAACTTTAGCTCCAGGGCCCACTATTTCAAAACTTTGAATCAGATCAAATATCATTTCCAAATCCCTGGATTCAGGTCGTTGGATCTCAGATTGATCTCTGGGTATTTCAAAACTTTGGTGGATTGGATCAAAATGATCCTGATCCTGTTAGATGGAGACTTACAAATCCGTCCCTCCCACTGGATCATTGACAGGAAAGAGGAAATGATGACAAAGAACTTGTCTTCAGCGTGTGTCTGATCAATATGATCATGTATAAGTCAACGCTGACTCTGAACCATCAATGCAAACAGAGAAACAACTCTGGCAGTCAAATTTCTTTTTTCTTCTTTAACTTAGAAGTATGTTCAGCTACAGAGAAGCTGGAGTTGAGAAACAGAGCGGTCTGTAAATAAGCTGCTTTTAACATTTCCATAAATATATTTCATAAATTATTTTAATGTCCAAGACACAAATCAAGGAAGCTCCATAATAAAGGTGTTTTGTTATTTGGCAGCAAGAAGAGGAGAAATGAAAGTCTTGAGTAAAAGAAACTATCGAGAGTATTGAGCAGACTCAGCAGCAGAATGTCCTTTGAAAGGAACGGACTCACTCAACTCAGCAAGAGGAGGTGAAGATAAAGAGTAAGATGCTTGCCAAGCAGTTAAATCAATACATTTATGTGAAAATGAAACATGATTATCAGTTATTTATGCAAGCATTTTTATTTATGGAGTGTCAACATGTTTACTTTGTGACAGAACTTGAACTTTGCAGGATTCATCTTTATCAGCTGTCACCAATCTCTGTGCTATGTGCAGATTTTATTTATTTTACAATTGTGGACTGATATTACAGCTACGTTCAGATACGGGAAAATGTTGCAGATATGTTCTTTGTCGCACAAGCCATCCTTTCATCCCTGTTGTAGTGATGTGACATGATGTTTGCGGGTCGCCGCTAAGGGGCGCTGTTCATTGTTCTTGTGATGTCAGAAAGTGAAGAAGAAGAGAACATTTGGCTTTTGTGGATAGCAGAAAGCAGCAACAAGTGAATAAAGCGAACAGAGTAATAAAAAGTAATAAAAGTTCTGAAATATACAGCGGTGTTGGGACATTTTTTAAAACCACGTGCCGCAACATTTCCTCTTTAATGACATGGAGGCGTTTGTCTGGATGCAACCGGTATAAGAGACAAAAGACCGCTTTCGAGAAAAAGTTTGAAAGGGTTGGAACTGGATTATGTCTGAAGCGCTTTGAGTGGTCCGCAAAATTAGTAATTTAGTGCATCGCTGGAGCATAAATTGTTGTGCATGGGTGCAGTTTCAAACTTGGTTACATTCTTCACATCTTAAAAGTGAAAAACAGAGGTCTCAAGCAAAAATAATTTAGAAACAAGAGCACTAGGCTATTTTGGATGTTTGTTGTAGATTTGGGTCTATCGTATGAAACATTTCATTTTTTTAAAAATATTGCGTGATCATATTTCCTCAGTATGAAAGGAGTTGATTTATGTCGCAGATTCAGAGTGAAAGATGTGTAGCCTAGTTGGTGACTGCAGCTGCCAACCTCATTGTTTTCCACACTTCAAAATCCTCCTCAAATCCACCTCTGATGTGGGTTTATCTTAATCCCCATTTTCAGGATAAAAATTATCCAGATTTGGGCCCAAACCTTTGAAATCAGCAAAGGAGCAAAACATCTGGATTAAAGGTAAACTCATAAAAGTAAATTTTGTGAACAGTTGAACTTAATAAAAGCAGCTATGCCCAAATTAATTAATGTACCAATTTTGACATTTTCAACATAGCCCACTTAAGTAGCCTAAGTTGAACTTAAATTTAGATGCTGAAAGTGTTCTTTCAGTAATTAGCTTACCAAATCAAATGAGTAATCCAAGGCACGGTTTAACACTGGAAACTAAAAACATTTAATCCAATGCAACGCAATTGAAATTTCATAACGCCTGCTGGCGTCTACAAGGTGCACTAATCCACCATTTTCTCCACTTACCTATTGCAATCGGGTAAGCACAGTGACCCTTCAACAAATCCATATCTTATAGGACCATATAACCAAAAGGCCAGCAGGGGTCCTCGTTCAACTTAAAAATAAAATAATCTCAGATCAATCAAATGGCTCTTACAACTTTAATTGAGAATAGAAAAAAAAACAACTATTACTGCGAATATAGACTTGTCCACTCATACCCATATATTCAGAATGACGTCTATTTCAGTCCAAAATGGCGGACACGTGTTTCCAAAAACACCGCCTCTTGGTATCAGGCTATACTCTTTGCCATAAGTTAAGCACATATGTGATACGATTAAGCTTTTGTTCAGGAAGAATCCTTTGTTACCACAAAACCTGCTGCAATTGAAGGGTTGAGGTCCTTTTGTAGTAGTAGAGTAGGTGAAAAAATTACAAATATTTCTAATATTTCTTTCTATCAGTACCCCCTAATTCGATTAATAAAGATTGCAATATTGTCCGTCAAATGAAATAAAATCTAATGGAAAGAGCAAGATTAATTTAAGTAAAACCACCAAAATCCGTATCGGTTCATTAAACAAAAGTTATATTAGAATATGTTAAAGCAACTTAATTTTACTGTGTTGGTGGAGCATGTTTTGGTTGAGTTGAGTTTATTCAAGTAACTCAATTTAAATCAACATGATTGTTGGATCAACATTATGATGTTGAGCAACTACAACATGACTCTTTTATGTTGTAATTATCCTGCTTTAATCAGATTTACTTAATACTTATTTTCAGAATTAAAGGCATCCTGCATTTTACTTTTAACTAACTCAGTTGTGTGGGACCGGTTGACATAACTGGGTTAAGTTAATGCAACATTTCATTTCCTATACAGATCTGGATTTAAATCTTCAGGATAAAATCTCGTTTGAAATACCCAATATCTGATCAGATCTGGAAAAAATCAAATCCACCTGGATTAATCCTGGTGGATTATGTTTGAAATACTGGGCCCTGACGACTTCATATGGGCGCTCAAGCATGCTCCGTGCATGCTTGAGCGCCCATATGAAGGGTGTGAGAGGTTGAGGGAAGGAGATGCTAATCAGTGCTTCCGTTATTGATGATCATGCCATTGATTTGCACATGCAGCGCCCTTGTGCGCCATAAACTACGCTACTTGCGCTACTGGCTTTTTTGAGAAGCGGTGTGGCAGGTACACGGATACCGAATGCCACTTATTCTCTTTTGCTCTCAAATCTCTTTTTTTGGTTTCAAATCTGTTCTATTTGATTAAATGGTAAAGAAACAAAATTCTCTTCATATCAGCAGACAACTTATTTATAAGACGTATGGGACAGCAGCATAGATCGAGATCCTAGAAAGTAGACAGTTACTTGAGCAGCATGGACTAATCAGCCAGTTTGATCCTTTCTAAGAGTCTAGTTTGATTTGTTGCTGTTAGGCTTATGTATCTATTTATATTTTATTATTATTTATTGGTCAGATTTTATATAATTTTTATTGTCACTATTACTATCATTATTCATTCTGCTCACATATCGAAACATGAATATGTCAAACTAAAAACAAACAAAACACTTAGAACAACCTTAGATAGCCTAATATTTTCTATTTGAGAGTCTTATTTTTTTTTAAAAAAGAAAAAACGACTAAAAAAAAATCGAGTAAATTTGGAGGACGGGACAGGGCCTACCCCTAGGCGGTCCTGATTATCTCAGCCCACTTCATAAACAGTTTCTCACTAGAGATTTCTCTGATTCTAAACAAACAAAGCCTCACTGAAGTATATGAGTTCTTTGAAAATGTAGCCTCTTACTTTCTCATTGAAAAAAAAAAACACAACAGCAACAACAATCTTTATTATAGCGTAGTGCGCTCTGTCCTTGCTCTGCTCGCGTGGCTTTTTTCCTTTTCTTTTCTTCCTTTTTTTTTTTTTTTTTTTTTTGATCGTGAACAGATCACCAGTGAAACTGGGTTCTTCTTCCGCCTTCTGATAGCCACACCCGAGCCTGATGAACCGTTGTTCCCCTACCGGATCGCGCCTATTCTAGCAGCGACTTGTCCAAACCAAACAGGTAAAAGTCAACGCGAACTTGTAATCTTTGCTTTGTTTTGTTTTGTTTTTGTGTGTGCGAGCGCGCGCAAAAAGAAAATGATTTTATTTAAAAAAAAAAAAAAAAAGGATAAAAGTCGAGTTGAGTCTCTATTTTTCTGTTTTCCTATTCTTTTTGTTACTATTTTATAAAGGCACATTTTGATCTTTGGAGATAAGCTTTAAAACGGACAGCATGTAATTATTCGGTTTGTGTGTTGTAATTTTTTATATGGTATTCTGTAATTACTTGAGTTCATGTATTTGTAGATTCATAATGTCAAGAACGGATCAGCTATTATACAAATTTGTGGTGAAAGTACAATATTTTCATTAAGCTTAGTCAACTAATTTTCCACTTGTGTGCAAAGGAAAATGTGGGTATCCCAGCATAAGAATAACAATTAAAAAAAATTTAAAAAGGAAATCTTTATGCTCTGATCATTCTTTCTGAAAAGCACTAGAAAGCACACCAGTGTGAAAATTGGTTGGTGAATAATAGATGTACCTAATGTATCCTCTGTTGACCAGATTTGAAGAGTCAGTTGTTCTTGAGAAGGGCCATAATGTGTGGAGGTGACACAAAACCCCAGATCGTGACATAAAAGAAACTGCGTGTTGGATGTATCCCATGTAGTCTCATTTAGATTTTAACATCTTGTGAAGGTTTATTGTATTTTTTGACAGGATCCGGTGGTCTAGATTCCAAAACAGCAGCAGAAACGCCATTTTGGCAGATAATAAAAAATCTGAAGCTGTAAACCAGAAACTGACTTGAGAGTGTCATAATATACTGTAGAGCTCCCTGATTGGTGCTTTCTCCCGCCTATATTTGAAACTGTTTTGGTGGAGAAGTATAATTTGCAGCAGTCTTTTAACCACAAAACCAGTTCAAACTAGAAGAACAAGAAAACGCAGTGAGTCACCAGTGTCTGTAAATAGCAGATTTATAACAGCTTTGTTTTCTATGTGTTTGTGTCCTGAAACAGAACACAATAGATTTTTGAGTAAAGTTGCAGTGAACATGGCTAAAAAAAAAAAAAAAAAAATTTCACTAAAAATAATTTAGGTATACAACCCCAGTTTTTGTGAAATACTAACCTCAAATATATTGCAACTTTGTTTGTCCCTGTTTGTGTTGGAGAACTCTTCAGGGGGCAGAAACCATAAAATTGTTTTGGACACTGGAAGGAAAGGTGAGTCATCTCTCAGCAAACAGTCTGTGGAATCAAAACTGTTACAGCAGCTCATATTTATCTGCAGTCATCATTTTCTAACTTCATCAGGTGAAAATGGCTCCCAAAAAGCAAAAGACTAGAAACAACCCACGGGACATCAGTACCTTTTTTGGGAAGGAAAATGTGAGAAGCTCAGTTGGCATTGGGGTTCTGTAGTGTATATATTATGCAACTAGATTTTGGCTGAGTTATTTGCTGCCTGTCCAGCTAATTTTTGTGTTTGTGCAACCTTTCATCAGGACGCTCCTGGCAGCAGCACACCAAGGAGAAAGGTGATGGCTTCTCTGGTGAGTTCTTTCACAGTAAAGTATCTGCAGGGGAAGTTTGAGAGGTCTGACAGATTTTTAGCACTAGCATCAACTACAACATGAATGATAAAACAAAGACTTTTGTGTGTATGGGTGGCACTGATGAAAATGAAAAGTATGGGCTTCATAAAGGGAAAAACTCACAATTGTTTAATTAAAACTGAACATTTTAGTGATAGTTTGAAGTCCTATTTTGACGCAGACATCATGGCTCAAACATTTACTTCTGTTACTTGTAGGTCTTTACAGTGTTCTGACTCCGATGCCTCTTGAAGAGTGGACCTTAATTTGACAGCTTTAGTAGCCTTTTGTGTAATTTCTGCATTGTTCTGCAAATCCGTTGCTTGTGTAATTTCCCCTGCAAAATGTTTTTCCTTTCTCAGCCAGGCAAACTTCACCTTTCACATAATCTGATAATCCATTTTTACCTCTTTACTGCCATTTTCTTGTCCAATACTGAATTTCATTCCAAAAAAATAGTTTATTTAGGTTCATATGAGTCCTGACCTCATGGGAAAGAAAATAATGGAGGTGAGAAAATGTGACGATGGGTGTTCCCATTGTTGCCATCTAAGCTGTGTCACGTGTTGTCACTCCAGCACTAAAAAAACCACAAATCTTACCAAGTGTATTTGTCTACAAATTTGTCTATTTGTCTATTTGTTTAACTGCTCAAAGCGATAATCCTGCTTCCCATTATTTGCAATGTGTTTTCTTATGTGTTTATTCTGTCTTCAGTGTTGTATGTATGTTCTGACAGTGCATGTGAAAAAGAATTTCCCCTGGGGACAATAAAGGTCTATCTATCTATCTATCTATCTATCTATCTATCTATCTATCTATCTATCTATCTATCTATCTATCTATCTATCTATCTATCTATCTATCTATCTATCTATCTATCTATCTATCTATCTATCTATCTATCTATCTATCTATCTATCTAATTTCTAGTCAAAATATCTCATCACACTCAGTATAGGACATATCACCTAAAGAGAAACAATTGAGATATAAGAACTTGTTTTAAGACAATGCACCGTAAATATGTCTTATCAAGAAAACTTAATTTGTTCTATTGGCAGATATACAGCTGTGTGAAAAAGTTTTTGCCCCCTTCCTGATTTCTTACTTTTTTGCATGTTAGTCACACTTAAATGTTTCAGATCTTAAAACAAATTCAAACGTGAGACAAAGACAACAGAAGTAAACAGAAAATGCAGTTTTTAAATGAAGATTTTTATTAGTGAGGGGGAAAAAAATCTAAACTTAAAGCAGAACTCAGTAACTTCAGCTCGGGGCTCCCCCTAGTGGCGTCCTTTCACTGTCGTAAAGTTCAACCCCCCCTACACCCCCACAGCACACAGACGGCTTCTCTACCTGTCTTTCCTCTATTTTGATCCCTGGATATATTTCTAAGCTTTTACTAGCTTGTTGATGCTACTTTGCTGCGTTGGTAGCAGCACTACGTCTCCCTCTGCTCAAAGCAAAGACCTGTCTTTTCTGAAACGGGACGTTTTACCTGCGATTTGCGGGTAAATATGCCATGGATTATATTTTTCTCTGGTGTTGGCGAGCAGCAGGTAAGAATACAAACTTTTATTTACTTTTTGCGGACGTGACAAGTGATTATTGAGCCTGAAGCAGTGATGCTTCACCCGGCGCCCAGACAGCGCAGCTACGTGAATCACTCTGGTCCAGCAAAGAGTTGGTTATGAGAGCCAGGAGCCGGTGTTTAGGTGGTGTGACGCTAAAGAAATGTTTTCTTTGAATTAGCGCTGGTAGTCTGGTTCAAATCAGAGCTGGAAGCAGCTCGGTAGATAGGGGACCTGAGTACCGTACAGCGGTTTCTGTTGTCGCAGGTTCTGCTCGGGTCGGCGCAGGCAAAGTTGTATAGAGCTGCTAGGCAGAGGGCCCAGCGGGAGGGGGGAAACATTGAATCGCCCGAAACACTTTGTTTAGCCCACGGGGATTCCGAAAAGCATTTATTGAGGTAAAGAACACAATCCAGACAACAACTGCAATCAAGCGTTTGTAATAACTGGCAGTGAGTCTTCTACAGCGCTGTGGAGGAATTTTGTTTCACTCATCTTTGCAGAATTGTTGTAATTCAGCCACATTGGAGGGTTTTCCAGCATGAACCGCCTTTTTAAGGTCATGCCACAGCATCTCAATGGGATTCAGGTGGGGGCTTTGACTAGGCCACTCCAAAGTCTTCATGTTGTTGTTCTTAAGCCATTCAGAGGTGGACTTGCTGGTGTGTTCTGGATCATTGTTCTGCTGCAGAACCCAAGTGCGCTTCAGCTTGAGGTCACCAACAGATGGCCGGACATTCTCCTTCAGGATTTTTTGGTAGACAGCAGAATTCATGGTTCCATTTACCACAGCAAGTCTTCCAGGTCCTGAAGCAGCAAAACAGCCCTAGACCATCACACTAAAACCACCATATTTTACTTTTGGTATGATGTTCCTTTTCTGAAATGCCGTGTTACTTTTACGCCAGATGTAATGGGACCTCCACCTTCCAGAAAGTTCCACTTTTGTCTCGTCAGTGCACAGACTATTTTCCCAAAAGTCTTGGGGATCATCAAGATGCTTTCTGGCTAAACTGAGACGAGCCTTTATGTTCTTTTTGCTCAGCAGTGGTTTTGGTCTTGGAACTCTGCCAAGCAGAAGCCATTTTTGCCCAGTCTCTTTCTGAGACAATCACTTTCACGGGTCAATCACTTTTTCACATAGGGCCATGGAGGTTTGGTTTGGACCCCCCCCCCCCCCCCCCCCCCAAACAAATATCTTCATTCAAAAACTGCATTTTCTGTTTACTTGTGTTATCTTTGACTCACATTTGTATACTCACTGTATACATGTACCGTACCGTACCGTCTTCTTCCGCTTATTCGGGATAGGATCGCGGGGACAGCTGCCTAAGCAGGGAAGCCCAGACTTCCCTCACCCAGGCCACAGCCGCCAGCTCATCCGGGGGATCCCGAGGCATTCCCAGGCCAGCCGAGAGATGTAGTCCCTCCAGCGTGTCCTGGGCCTCCCCCGGGGTCTTGTCCTGGTGGGACGAGCCTGGAACACCTCACCAGGAAGGCATCGAGGAGGCATCCTGACCAGATGCCCGAGCCTCCTCATCTGGCTCCTCTCTATACGGAGGAGCAGCAGCTCTACTTAGAGTCCCTCCCAGATCACCGAGCTCCTCACCCTATCTCTAAGGGAGAGCCCGGCCACCCTGTGGACGAAACTGATTTCGGCCGCTTGTACCCGCGATCTCGTTCTTTCGGTCATGACCCACAGCTCATGACCATGAGGTGAGGGCAGGAACGTAGATGGACTGGTAAATCGAGAGCTTCTCCTTCTGGCTCAGCTCCTTCTTCACCACAATGGACCGATGCAGAGTCCGCATCACTTCAGACGCCGCACCGATCCGTCTGTCCATCTCCCGCTCCATTTTTCCCTCACTCATGAACAAGACCTCGAGATACTTGAACTCCACCTGGGGCAGGACCTCACTCCCGACCCAGAGAGGACACTCCACCCTTTTTCCGGGTGAGGACCATCGTCTCGGATTTGGAGGTGCTGATCACACTCAGCTGCAAATGGTTCCAACGAGAGTTGAAGGTCACAGCCTGATAATGCCAACAGAACCACATCATCTGCGAACAGAAGAGACTCGATCCTGAGGCCACCAAACCGGATCCCCCCAACACCTCGGCTGCACCTAGAAATCCTGTTCATAAAGGTTTTGAACAGGATCGGCGACAAAGGGCAGCCCTGGCGGAGTCCAACTCTCACAGGGAATGGATTCAATCTACAGCCAGAAATGCGGACCAAGCTCTGGCACCAGTCGTACAGGGACCGGACACCTCAAACAAGGGGGTCCGGCAGCCCGTACTCCCGGAGCATGATCGAACGCCTTCTCCTAGTCCACAAAGCACATGTAGACTGGTTGGGTGAACTTATATGCCCCCTCCAGGATCCTGAAGAGGGTGTACAGCTGGTCCACTGTTCCACGACCAGGACGAAAACCACACTGTTCCTCCTCAATCTGAGGTTCAACTATCCGACGGACCCTCCTCTCCAGGACCCCAGGAGGCGTGTCAGCCAAGACAGCCCCACAGCATCTAGAGCCTTAAAAAACTCCGGGTGGATCTCACCTACCCCAGGGGCCCGGCCCCCGAGAAGCTTTGTGACTACCTCGGCGACTTCAGCCCAAGTGATAGAAGAGTCCACCCCTGAGTCCCCAAACTCTGCTTCCTCCTCGGAAGACGTGTTGGTGGGATCATGGAGGTCTTCGAAGTATTCCTTCCACCGACCCACGGCATCCTGAGGCGAGGTCAGCAGCCCACCATCCCCACTGTACACAGTGTTAATGGTGCACTGCTCCCCCCCGAGCCGCCGGATGGTGGACCAGAATTGCCTTAAAGCCATCCAGAAGTCGTTCTCCATGGCCTCACCGAACTCCTCCCATGTCCGAGTTTTTGCCTCAGCGACCGCCAGAGCCGCGCTCCGCTTGGCCCGCCGATACCTGTCAGCTGCCTCAGGAGTCCCACAGGCCAGGAAGGCCCAGTAGGACTCCTTCTTCAGCTTGACGGCATCCCTCACAGCTGGTGTCCCCAGCAGTTCTTCCCCCCGCCCCACCTTGGCCACACTCCACTACACCCACGCGAACAGCCCTTCCACATTCCCCACCTCCCTCCTGTCCCCCGGGGGAACCTCCCTCGGCCCAACATCCCACACCCTTCGGCCTCCAGCTCCGCCCTCCCCACCATCTACCAAAAAAAAATCCCCCCTGCCCCCCCCCCCCCCCCCCCCCCCTTAGCATTACCCATTTGATTAAATTTGATTTTTAATCATTTACAGATAGTTGTTTATCAGCAGTAAAGATGTCCCTTTACAGATGCCAGCAAAATACTGGCCTATTTTGCTGTACTCGTACTTGCTCGTGACAGTGTCCGATAGGCTACCTACTATAGAGGTCCGGGCGTCACCTGACTTGATCAGGACTTGATCACCTATCTATATTGTCTTTGTTGTTGTCTTTAGCTGCCCCTTCTCTTATTTCTCTCTTTCTTTTCTTTCCTACTTCTTCATTTCCATTTCCCCTCCTCCCGACCCCCCCTTCCGCCCCCAGCCACCTGTACGTGCAGTGTAGGGGCTGCCCCTCACTTTTCCTTTTCTCTTCTGCCTATTTTCCGCCTAGCCCCCCAGCCTTTCCCCTTTAGCCTCCCCCTTTTTCCTCGTCTTCTATATTCCCCCCCCTTGTTTCTCATTCGCCCCTTCCCCCCCTCTTTTCTCTTTCGCTCCCCAATACTTATTGTCCTTGCATTCCTCCCTGCGCCCCCTTCCTTCTCTCTCTCTCCTCACCCCCTCCCTCTTGCCCTATTTTTTTTATTTTCCCCCCCCCCTCCCTCTCCCCCCCCCGATCCCTGCACAGTGCCAATTCGTGCACTGTGCGCTCTATGCTTCGAGGCTGGGGAGAAAGACTTCATTCTGTTCAGATGGCCGCCAAATTTTTTTCTCTAAAATTTGGCTCTATCCATGTGCCTGCTGCTCCAGGTGGAAAACAGGGGTAATGTGGAAGCAAAGGTCTGACAGGCAGGTCCATCTGCCAATCCTAGGTGTGGGTCTCACTAGGGCTGGACGATAATTCAATATCCATGTATATCGATCGATAGAGGTTTTTTTTTTGATAGAAAAAAAAGAGGGTCAATAAAAGTTCAATATAGAAGCACAGTTTTCCATTGTAGCCTATCAGGTAACAGGATACTACAGTCACTCCTTCCGCCAAACCAATCACAAACACAGACCCACGCAAAGGCTGTCAGGACCTTCAACTGCCACACTTACAAAAAACTGCAACTGGTTCACAATTCATCCAGAATAGCAACCATCCTTTCTGAAATATTTGAAAGCTTACTCTGTTTGATCATATTTTTCATCATTTGCAGACTCCTTCACGGATTCCCTTAAAAGTAAAGGATGAGAATGGTGGCGGTTCTGTGAGTCTGATGCAGCTACATTC
This sequence comes from Atherinomorus stipes, assembly GCA_023101725.1. Classification (NCBI taxonomy): domain Eukaryota; kingdom Metazoa; phylum Chordata; class Actinopteri; order Atheriniformes; family Atherinidae; genus Atherinomorus; species Atherinomorus stipes. The sequence goes on along the minus strand of JALJCO010012857.1, from coordinate 40,665 downwards.
ATTAAACATGCCACATTCTGCTTTTACTACAATAAAAAAAGTAAATCTCCTCTAATTTCCTGCAGGGTGGACATTCACACAACTTCATCGTGAAATTGAGCTCCGACAATCCTAAAGAGTTCACTGTTCACTGTGATCAGCCACGCACGATAATGGAGGCAGCCCGATCTAATTGGATTGTATCCAAAGAGATAGAAAAATGTCCCAATGAGAACTTTATCATTCAGCTTGGTGAAGCGGATAAAGAAGCTATAGTTGCATCACACTTTCCTTGTTCTTGTATAAGTGAAGGTGAATCTGTGATCCTGTGGTGTCAATCAGAAGTAGTTGAGAAAGTTCAGACAAAAGAACCCACTGAGACCATCCTTCCAAAGGACAGTTATTCTGTTTTCTACATTGATAGAGAAGGAGGGCTGAACACACAAAAAAGGAAACTTTTTAGAAGCAAAGCAGTCAAGCGGTATAAATTCCTCCTTGTTTATGGTGAGAAGGAGATGACTGTTGAGGAGATTCTGGAGAAAGATGGTCGCTTCATGGACAACCTGGGGGAATTCACTCTGTCTGATAACGAGAATCCTAACCGCCTCACTGATAGCAAACAGGCAGTGAAAGACAACCTCCACCAGAAAGCCTTTAAAATCTGTTTTCCTCAAAAGAAAAGAGACAGTGGTAGGAAGTCAAAAAGGTCCAACTTAAATGTGGCCAATGTGAGAGGCATCAGTGTAAATGAGGCAGAAAAACATTTTGGCATCAGTGCAGAGCAGGTTTCTGAGCTTCTGTTTGAGCAGTTTCCTGATCAGGAAGAATGGATGGAGAGCCAGTTTCCTGGCGATTCTTTTCAGAAAGAGTTGAATCTTAGGAAGCTGAACTTTGGAAAAATCCAGCAGTCTTTTAATGAAGTTCACAGAGTTAAGAAGCTGCTTGACATGGGCAAGTCAGTCTGCAAGCTGATCATTCAGTCGAACAGTTTTCCTGTTTGTACTGGAACAGGCTTTGTGCTCTTTGACAGATTTATCCTGACCAATGCACATTTATTCAAAGGTTATCTTGAAAGGAAAAGGCTGCAGGAGGTTGAACAAGTGTTTGCCCTGTTTAACTATGAGGAAGAGGAACCAAACTCAAAATACTTCTACTTCTTTGCTGAGAAAACATTGGTCGACATTGACGTTGAGATGGATTATGCTGTTCTAGAGCTCAATCCTGAGGGCCACAGACGCACCCAATATCCCAGAGCAGAGAACGTAAAGATACCACCAGGACTCCTGAAGAAAACAGCTCCACTGCCTAAAAGTGGTGAAGCCTGTATTATTGGCCACCCATGTGGAAGCGTGAAAAAGATGGATCCTACATGGATCATTGAGGCAGAAAAGAGGGAGCAAGCCATTAATGATCACTTAGCTCTGCACCAGCATAGATGGTTCATTGTCTTGTCAATCGTTCAAACAATCACAAATCAAGGTATAGAGGACATCATGCTGGGTGGGAAGAAAGCTGATAAGGTGGGGACCTACAATACTTTCATGTATCACGGTTCTTCTGGTTCTCCAGTGTTCGATGCTCAATGCCAAGTTTTTGGGTTGCACACTGCAGGATACTGTTATGGGTTTCCAGGGCATGAAAAGAGTGTGATTGAGTATGCTGTCCCTCTGCTCACTGTTGTTGAGAAGTTTGTGAGCAATCTGAAGGCAGCTGGTAACAAACAGCTGTTGGGAAAAATTGAGGAGGTGGCGAAAGGAAATCTGTACATTAAAAAGATCCTCCATCCTGAGCCAAAAGATCCTGAAGACCCGATGGATGTCAATTAGGTTCTGTAAGAATATATCTGAAATCCTTTATTGTAGTTTCAGGTGTGGACCCTCATCCGAAGATGGGGGCTGCTATACATTACGGTCACAACATACACTGCCTGGCCCAAAAAAAGTCACCACCAAAAAAAAGGTCATCCACTCTAATACTTTGTTGGACAGCCTTTAGCTTTGATTACGGCACGCATTCGCTGTGGCATTGTTTCGATAAGCTTCTGCAATGTCAAAAGATTTATTTCCATCCAGTGTTGCATTAATTTTTCACCAAGATCTTGCATTGATGATGGTAGAGTCTGACCGCTGCACAAAGCCCTCTCTATCACATCCCAAAGATTCTCAATGGGGTTGAGGTCTGGACTCTGTGGTGGCCAATCCATGTGTGAAAATGATGTGTCATGCTCCCTGAACTAGTCTTTCACAATTTGAGCCCGATGAATCCTGGCATTGTCATCTTGGAATATGCCTGTGCCTAGTGATGTGCCCGATGAACTGAGACTCCGAGCGCGGTCGAGAAAAGGGGCGTTCCTAATGAAGCCGTATCGGAGCTTGTGTTGTCAGCATAGGAATCACATGACCAGAGCAAAACGAGGCCTTGGTTTGTGAAGATGACGTAACGTGTCGGTCTGTGTTTCACATCTGCACAAGAAACATTCTGAAGTCGCTAGATTGAAGTTGACAGAAATTTATCCAGCGGAAAAACAAAGACAGAAAGATCCTGACATACGGCCACAGAAATCCACAGAATTATCAGCTTTCCCACCGATTTATGTATCCCCTGCACCTGCACAGTATTTGAAGATTATTAAGTTGCCAAACCGAACACTGAAGACGCTCCTATTCGTCAATAAACAGATTTCAGCCCCATATCACCTCATACGTGCACCCCCAAAAGCACTGCACTCATTACATAAAATTCTCACTATCACAACAGTAATTCATCCAAATAAAACAAAACGATATGACAACGCCACCGTTTTTTGTCATATAGACACCCAGGTGGTCACTTATCTGTATGGTATAGTGGTAGTGCTTTGCCTTTACTCCGGAGGCTGTGGTTCGTTTCCCGCTCAGTGCTTTCTTTTTTATTTTGCAACATTTTATTGTCAAACTATAAGTCAAATAGGGAGAGCGGGGAATTGAGACATTGGGAATGTGAGACACCCGTTATTTTTCAGCAAATAAACACATTTTGGTCAGGCGACCAGATTTTTCAACTCCTCCCATTACCCACTTACCAGAAGAGAAGTTGTGCTAGTGCATTAAGATTTTTTTTCACAAAAATTTTTTTCATGAAAAATTTTCTTCAGTGAACTTTATTACTGTTTGTCAAAGCAAATTGATTCAGGAGAAAAACTTATATCAAGCATTTATGAACCTCTAACATGTAAAACCATTGCTTGATGCTGGTAAAGATTACGAATTGCAAGTATTTTTTTTTCTAAAAAAGTGGCTCTGGGGAAAGTGAGACAAATCTGGAAATGAGACACTGTCTTGAAGCACGAAGCACAAGTTAGTTAGTCTAAACATTTTTTTGAATATTAAGTTACATATTTTTATCTTAGAGTCCCAGCTCTTCTAACAGGTTCTGATGGTTCCATCTCTGACCCAGAGGCTGCGACCAGCTGTTCTGATTGTCCTTTGTCCTGGTCCCACACTTGAATTGAAATCACCGATTATTTTGCATTCGTTGACCAATCGGATGGACAAAAATTAGCATATTTACAGAACCAGTCAAAATTTGAAACGTTCTCATTAAATCTAATGGAAAAGGCAACTTCTCTGTATGTGAATTTCATTTATTCAAAACATTCAATCTAGCAGACAGAAAACGAGGCAGCAGAAGGTACAGGGCAATTTTTAGAGGAAAAGCAAAGCTTAAAACATTAAATGATCTGTCGATTAAAATTAGTCACCAACTATTTTGAAGTTGACATTAGTTGATAGTCGATTTATCATGGCAGACCACTTTGAAAATTTCAATGTTTTAAATTCGCCTATTTGACCAATCCCCATGATTCTTTACCTTTCTTCAGTAGTTTTGGAACGTCGTGTCAGTCCAGCTGAATTTAATTTACGTAGAAATGGAAATGTAGGAGCATCAGCTTCCCCACTAACTGTTCACTTTACCAACTGATTTTTCGCCCATGTCTGACTTTACCCCAGGCCGGGTAAAGTGAGACACAAGACCACTTTTTTAAAACAATCATATTTTTTATTGCCCTTTGTCCTAAAACATTCTGATCATTTCCATAACTAGCAAACATCCTAATTAATGGAAATGTGAAAATTTATTTAATCATTTTTCTTGGCAAAGGGGAGCAAATTAAAAACTGTATCACATTACCCCGCTCTCCCCTACTTAAAGGCGCAGAAATTCCACATTTATTTTTGATGCTCTAATTTATTTGATAAATCCTTTATTTTCTGGTCATGGGCACTACTGAGAGGTTTAGTGCTTTTGTTTGGGCTGTTATGACCCAGCTGGACACTAGATGTCACTAAAGAGAATATGAATAAACCCCGAGTACTAACCTTTTCCCGAATCAATTGTGCTGGAAATCCTCAATGCTTCATGAAGCTTCACTTCGCTGTCACTACCTTGCCATCAGAGAAGAAAAATCCATTGTTGGAATAACCTGGTCATCAGTATATTCAGGTATCAGCTGACCTCATTACCTGAGCTCATACTGTTGCTGAACCTGGATTTGAGCAACTGCAGCAACCCCAGATCATCTCACTGCCCCCACAGGCTTGTACAGTAGCACTAGGCATGATGGGCGAATCACTTCACCTGCCTTTCCAGCCACATTTCTTCCTTGAAGATGATGGGTCCCCACTATCCTTCCAGTTTTTAATAATGCATTGGACAGTTCTTAAACCAATTTTAGTAGTTTCTGCATCTCTTTAGATGTTTTCTCTCTCTCTCGCTTGATGCCAATGATTTGACCCTTCTCAGACAGACTAACATCTTTTCCACAACCACGGGATGTGTCTTTCGACATGGTTGTTTAGGGAATGAGAAGCAAGTCATTGCACCAGTTGGGGTTAAATAACTTGTTGCCAGCTGAAAGATAATTGCCCATGCAGTAATTATCCAGTAGGAGGCTCGTACCTATTTGCTTAGTTAAATCCAGGTGGCGACTTTTTTTTTTGGCCAGACAGTGTATAAATGAAATTTGATTTGAGTTTAAGGGCGTTTTCATCAAAGGTGTGGATACAGCATTTAATCAGAAGATTATGCTTTATTCAGACGTATTAGAATGCGGGGGTGGTCTTCCGGACTGAGATTACAGTTCACGTTGCACTATTGCCAAATGAGCCAATCTGGCTGACAATGAAATTATTTCAGATGGCACTGATCTCGGATTCACCGTAGGAGAGGACAAGACGCACGTACAAGATAGGTTCTCACAACTTCTGTATCCCTCCACTAAGCGACTTATTATTTCTGTACGAGGAGCTGGATATCTGAGATTTCATCAGATCAAATATTGATTTAAAGCTTTGGTACTTCCTCGTAATCTCCACGTCTGACCACGAGCCAACTTTATAAGTACCGCAGTCCCACGTGTGATTGTTGTCGTAGCGTTTACCCATGAAAATTGTCCAACGTTTCACACATCAGAAAAGCTTTGTGAATTCCTCTTAAAATATTACATATATAGATATACAGCCCAACAGAATAATTTTTGCGCCTTACATAGCCAAACTGTTAATGAGTCAGTTCTTTGAAGCACAGAGCAGAGTCTTGCCCCTGATAACCATGATTCCCTCCCAAGCATGGGTGTATGGGAAGAATGTGAACCAGTGTGTGTTTGTGAAACAAACACAGGGAAAACATGATGAGAGCATGGCAGCTACAGAGGAGAATCTGCCCGGAACAAGGAGAAACAGGAGTCGGCCAATGGGAGAAGACAACACCCTGAAAAAGAATAGTTATGATATGTCTAGATAGGAGGAGCGAAGATGAATAATTAAAGGGTTCAGTGGAAAGATAGCGGGGTTCTTGGTCCAGACTGTCTGGGCTGAACCTCTCTCTGTCTGGTTGGTAGGGCTGCTGACTAACGAACCCAGAGATCTCTGTTGCACGTTTCTGACTCAGTGTATTTAATAAAAGTAGAAGTGAGTTTTAACTTCTGTGTCCTTATTAGTTCTTCTCCAACTCTGAACCTTCGGAAGGAGAGTGTTAAGGTGTTTATTTACCAGGTAAAGGTGTATTTCTAGGAGTATATACAGGACTGTCTCAGAAAATTAGAATACTGTGATAAAGTTCTTTATTTTCTGTAATGCAATTAAAAAGACATGAAATTGTTTTAATATTGCTGATTATGACATCCAGCTTAAGAAAAACTCAAATATCCTATCTCAAAATATTAGAATATCATGAATTCTAATTTTCTGAGACAGTCCTGTACATGCATTTACTCACCGGGACAATAGTACTCGTTCGTTCGTTCATTCTACTTGAAGTATTGGCGAAAATCAAGGAGTTTTGCTGCAGATAATGTCTAATGTAGGGGCTGCCCCGTATCTCCTTTTTATTGGAGGAACACCGAAGGGCGACTCAGCGTAATATCTTCTGAAGGACTCAAAGTGACGCAGAAACTTTAACGATAAGTAAATGCACGTATATACTCCTAGAAATAAGGTCCAGGTTGAAAAAAAAAAAAGAAAGTTATCCTTTATGTACTGCTTAAGTTATCTGAGATTATAGAAATACAAGAGTACTTCTTTTAGGAGATAATGAGTAAGTGGAAAGTATTTCTCTTTTAGGTAAAACAGGACTCTTTCTGAACAGTTCTCATATCAGAAACCCCTCAGATGAGCATATAAACAGACCCCTTTACTGCTTTGTAATTTTAAAACCTGTTTAATCAGGTTCAGATTGAACAGATACACTTTTCTTTTCTACAAAACTGTCTACAAAACAGATGCAGGAAGCCAAGACTCTCCTCAGCCTCATCTGCCAGCTTATCCATGGGATCCGGACGCATTCCCAGGCTAGCGGAGAGACGTAAGCTGGGACTAATTTGGAAGTCAACACACTTCTGTGCAGACTACGTCGGCTATGGAGTGTGCTACGTAATGGAAATATTTTTATGTTTTATTAAATTCAAGAACATAAGGCATCTGAAAGGAAAAAAGAACTTTGAAAGGAAAATAAATATATTTAAGACAACAAATTTTTACACTGATAGCAAAAACTGATGTTTTTTGAGACTGAAGAAAAAGTTTTGAGAGAAATGATTCTGTCATAGAATATGTAAAAGATTATTTGACATTTGGAAAATGATTTCCACAAATATGTTTCTCTCAAATGTTTTTTTTTTAAATCAGAATGAAAAAAATACTTTCAAAAACATAAATCTTTACTTCAGGATTTTTTTCCCTCAATGTGAAAATTGTGTCAATGTTTAAGTCTGTGGGCTGTGTCCTGCGCCTCTATTGTCGAAGCTGCTATCAAATTTAACACTCTAATACAAAAATGCAAATCTGTGAAATTATGTATTTTTAATGAAAAAGTTTCTACTTGTAAATGTCAGAATTTGATATTATCTTGGTGAGAAAAGCTGATTTGGGGTGTTTAAGTCAGTGTCTTGTCAACAGTGAACTGAATCCACCAAAAAACTTCCCTTCTCTTTCAATCCTTGCATTAAAATATCGACGTTATTACACTTGTATCGATAGATTTCGACACCAACGTTGGTATAGATATATTATCGACACTTGGATCGACCCACCCACCACTAGTCAGGAGGCGTGACCCTCGCGGGTTTCCGTACACCGTCCTGTTGTTGCTAACAACAGCCGGTCCGGACTCGGATCCAGCGGCGGGCAGAGAGCAGGATGGCGGGTGTGCATCACCAGGTGAGTGAACACCCGTTTAAACGCCGCTGTTTTGTTTTTAAATAATTGAGCGAATAAAGGTTTAAATGCGTCTATACTTGGCGCTAATGCGTGCGGCTAACTGGCTAACTAGCGCAGCTGTCAGCGGAGGCTCCTGCTGCTCCAACGTGGCACCACATCGGTGTTTAACCGGAGAAAACAGCCTGTCTGCTTCAGATATTGTGGTTGCGGGACGGTTTATTGTCTGAAGCAGCCCGTCGTTGCTCGCAGAGTGGCGCTAACCTACATGTGGGGGTCCAGTGAGACCCCAAAGCCCGCAGCTGCCGCTATTTCTGTCTGATTACAGGGCGACCTGCTGAAGATGACGCACAGGGAGAGCTGGAAGTGAGTTTCCCCCCACCACCACACACTCACGCCCCCCCCCCGCTCAGCTTCACTCCTCTCTGAATCTGCTCTCATGCCCCTCTTTCTTCAGGGTGCAGCATGAGCACCTGCACGTGAAGCACAGAGGGCACGAGGCCATGCACGCGGAGATGGTGCTGATCCTGATCGCCACGCTGGTGGTGGCGCAGATCGTCCTGGTGCAGTGGAAGCAGCGGCACCACCGCTCCTACAATGTAAGCTGGGAAAGTTAACTGGGGGGGAGGAGGAAAGTCATGTGATTCCAGGCTGAGAGAACATTTGTGTGCCACCGTGATGTGGGATAATCTGAGATCTCAGTGTTCAGACTGAAACCCAGCAGCCGTGAGGTGGGGGCTTTCTGAGCCTTAAATGTGGTCCGGATCTGTCTGTGGTTTCCTGTGTGCTACCTTCTACACAAATGGCTCATACTGCGGTTAAAATGTGCACAACTTTGCACAGGACGTGGTAATGCGCAGGTTCTGCTTGTTTCCTTGAACGCAGCATTTGGATGATTTATTTCTCCACCTGTTGGTTTGTTTTTTTTCTAAATCTGTTTCTTTTCTGATTTAGCTTGGATTTTTTTTTAAAACAAACTTTTCTACAAATATCTACAATTTATTTATTTTCCCAGTCTTCCCAGAACCATGACTGAGCGGTTAGGTATCAGATTTGGTTTTAAAGTATGTAAGAATTAAAGGTACAGTGTGTAAAAAATGAAAGGTAAATGGCAGAAAAATGTGATTTACAACTCAAAACTGTGTTTCTATTTATGTGTAATTGCTCCACTAGAGTAACTGTTATGTGTTTATTTTCTTAGAATAAGTCAGTTATATATACCTGTTGGAGGGGTGCACATATGGAGGCTGCCATATTTGTTCCACTATTTTTACGACAGTGTCCCTGAATGGACAAGAATGTGTGTGAAGTAAGAACCCTCTGAACTTTAAAAACTGCTGTACCAGCTTTGCTTAATGGGAGTTAGAGAATGTTTGGGAAAAATAATGCCTTAAAAGACATTAAAAGTAGTGACTCATAGTACTCACATAGGACCCACTCACAGATCTTTATGTTTTGGAGAATTTTGGCCACTAAAAGCCACCGTACATTCACAACAGTGCTTGGAATTAGAAGTCATTTGAAAGAAAACATCTTTTCTTTCAAATTACCCATCTTTACCACAAGATTTCAGTAGTTCTTACACACTGTACCTTTAAACAAAATGTAATGTAGAATTAAAAAGTTAAAAGAAAAAAACATGTAACAGACCACTACTTTTTTTCTACTGTATTGGCAAAATTGTTATGCGACTTTTTTTTTTTTTTTTTTTCATTGTACTTGACTTTAATGATTATATTTCTGTAATTGTGATAGCTTTGGCAATATTGCAAATGTGCCTTCATGCCAATAAAGCTTATTAAATTGAAATTGAATTACTGACATCTAGTGGCAAAGATGGGTATTTGAAAGAAAATATGTTTTCTTTCAAATGACTTCATATTCCAGCACTGTTGTGAATGTACGGTGGCCGTTAGTGGCCAAAATTCTCCCAGACATAAAGATGTTTTCATCTGTGAGTGGATCCAGTGGTCTCAGGTGTAGCTATGACTGGACTATGAGTAGCTGTTTTTAACGTCTTTTAAGCCATTACTGATCCCAAACAGTCTCATTTCTCATTCCACTCACATTGTTTTGTCTATTCAGGGACACCGTAGTAAAAATGGTGGGCAGCCTCCATGTATGTGCACCCATAGACATCATATACGTAGACACCCCATTGGACGCTGCTGGCCGCTAGGCTGACGTGCCTATCGGGCGGCCATCTTGGGTCAGACCACAGGTCAGACGGTTGCTGTCAGAATAAATGGGAAGCTCCTCAGATCTCATAATAACACATGTAAACATCTCAAAAATAAAAAAATTTCACAATGAGCACTTAATGACTCTACCATTTTAATAACCAAACAAACTGAAAAAACAAACAAACTGTATTTCCATAACATTTATTTATTTAAACCAAACAATTTTAAAATCAAACTTTATTCACTTATTCAAACTATCAAGTTGATCACCGTCAGCCTTTATCAATTCTACACTGATTTTATTTATTTACTTTTTCTTTCCTTTCCCCTTTAATCCCTTACACTTTTTATCACTATGTATTCTGTGTACAGTTTTAACAAAGTTTAAAAAATAAATGACTAATTCATCCATTCTTAATTAAAAGTGAATATTATTAATAAATTAAAAATTCACTAAAACCAAAAATTAATAATCAATGGATTAATTAACACATTATAATGAATTATTAAAAATGTGATGAATTACTTGATCATTAACCGATTCATTGATTAATTAAATTTTATTGTTGTGTCAGGCTTAGTGTTTCAAAAACAATAAAAAATAAAAAAACACACACACATACAATATATATATATATATATATATATATATATATACATATATACACATATACACATATATATGAATGAATGAATGAAAAATACTTTATTCATCCCAAAGAAATTCGGCATTGTAAAAAGCTCACTTTTTTTTTTTTAACAATACAACATTTATATAAATGATATAACAATAATAAGTCAGTCAGCTTTGTTCTTTAGGGTGATGGCTGCTGGCAGGAATGAATTTCTGTATCTCTCCGTCCTACAACGAACCTAACCCTATATATATGTGTGTGCATATATATATATACACACACACAATGTATATAATCACACGAGATCTGGTTTATATTTCTCTATTTGAAGAAAAGTGGAGCTGCTTTGCAGGTTTGCTACTGTCAGTACATAAACAAAATGCCATATATAAGCTATGCAATCGTTTAATTCAGTCAAATAGTCCCGTGCAGCCCGTGAAAGGGCGGCATTTTCAGTCAGTCCATTTATCTGGAAATCGGCTGAAAATTCACCGGGATAAGCAGGTCTGAACATGAGAATTACCACTTTCCTCAACAGGCACGCATTCACTCTGACGGCAGCCTGGTCTGACCCAAGATGGCCGCTCTGTCGGCACGTCTCAAACCCGCAGATGTGGGGTCTATCGATGTCTATGTGTGCACCCCCAGCAAGTAGATATAAATGATTCATTCTAAGACAATAAACACATTACAGCTATTCTAGTTGCAGCGATTACACATCAATAGAAACACAGTTTTGAATTACATATCACGTTTTTCTGCCATTGGCCTTTGATTTTTTTACACACTGCACCTTTAAGTCAGGGAATGACGAGCCTCCGTCTCCTCCTCCAGCTGGTGACTCTGGTCCAGATGTGGGTGGTTCCTCTTTACTTCACCATCAAGCTCTACTGGTGGAGGTTTCTGTCCATGTGGGGGATGTTCTCCGTCATCACCAGCTACGTGGTGTTCAGGGCCACCCGCAAGCCGCTGTCCTGCAGGACGCCGAGGTAAGAGGCGCGCCGCCTGACCAGAGAGGATGCTGGGAAAGTTCCAGCCTGGGTCATTTGTTCTAGATGTTCTGGATGCAGAATATTGGATGAGCCAGACCTGGACCTGATGATGAGGATGATGATGATGATGATGATGAGTCTTCCTGATTCCACCCAGCAGTGGAGGCTTGATTTAAATTCTGTTAAAGTCCTGCTCCACACACCTTCATATTTCTTCCAGACTTTCTAGGAATCTTTGAAAGTGGTATTGATCAGTAGTTCTGCAGCTTCCTGAAGATTTTTTAAAGTTTTCTTTGGAGATTTTTTGCTTTTTTTTTTCTCATTTTCAGTTCTTGTATTGAGCATTTCCAGAGGACTGTTTTTTTTCTGGGTTGTAAACTTTGACCTTTGAATCATCAGAACATAAAAGCTCCTGACTGGAGGATGAAGCAGAGAACAGAGAACCGCATCAAACCAACTTTAAACTGGATTTAGTTTCTGTTTGAGCTGCCGTCTGTAACCAGGAGGGTTCCATCGACATCTCGGATCTCTTCCAGGAAGTCCTGGCCAGAAATAACCCGGACCATCGACAAACCTGGACCCCAACAGGTCTGATGGAGGGACGGGTCCTCCCGAGAACCCGGACCTCGACGGGTCTGATGGGGGAACTGATCCTTCCGGGAACCTGGATCTCTACAGGTTTGATGGAGGGACGGATCCTCCCGAGAACCCAGACCTCGACGGGTCTGATGGGGGAACTGATCCTTCCGGGAACCTGGATCTCTACGGGTCTGATGGAGGGACGGATCCTCCCGAGAACCCCGACCTCAACTGGTCTAATGGAGGGACTGATCCTCCCGAGAACCTGGACCTCAACAGGTCTGATGGAGGGACTGATCCTCCCGAGAACCTGGACCTCAACAGGTCTGATGGAGGGACGGATCCTCCCGAGAACCTGGATTTCTACAGGTCTGATGGAGGGACAGATCCTCCCGAGAACCCGGACCTCGACGGGTCTGATGGAGGGACGGATCCTTCCAAGACCCTGGATCTCTACAGGTCTGTTGGAGGGACAGATCCTCCCGAGAACCCGGACCTCGACGGGTCTGATGGGGGAACTGAACCTCCCAACAACCTGGACCTCTATGGGTCTGATGGAGGAACGGAACCTTCTGAGAACCCGGACCTCAATGGGTCTGATGGAGGAACGGATCCTCTCCAGAACCCAGACCTTAATGGGTCTAATAGAAGGATGGATCCTCCCCTAGAACTCAGACCTCAACGGGTCGTGTGACGGATCCTCTCCAGGACTGAGACCTCAACGGGTCTGAAAGAGGGTTGGATCCTCCCCAGGTCCTGGACCTTGACGGGTCTAATGGAGGGATGGATCCTCCCCTAGAATCAGACCTCGACGGGTCGTGTGATGGATCCTCTCCAGGACTGAAACCTCAACGGGTCTGATGGAGGGACGGATCTTCCCGAGAACCCGGACCTCGACGGGTCTGATAGAGGGTTGGATCCTCCCCAGGTCCTGGACCTTGATGGGTCGATGTAAGGATGGATCTTTCCCAGGACCCGAACCTCAGCAGGTCTAATGAAGGGACGGATCCTCTCCAGACTGAAGCGGTCTGGGATCGGACAGAAAACCGATTAAAAGGCTGAAACATCCAAAGAAGAACCTTAGAAAGTCCTCCAGGAAGTCTGCAGAACTTTCTGGAGTCAGGAAGCTCATCTTAACGGGTTCAGAGAGGAATATTTCTGGATTTTTTTCTTCTTTCACATTTAAACAGATTTTATTTACTCTGTTTAAATTTGAAAATGAACTTTTAAATCTTCTCATCAAAATCTGTACTGAAATAATATTTACCGTGTAGGAATTGTGTTTGCTTTCCAGGATGGTCTATAAGTGGTTCCTGCTCATCTACAAGCTGAGTTACGCGGTGGGAGTTCTGGGCTACCTGGCCATCATGTTCACCATGTTCGGCTTCAACGTCTTCTTCAGGTGGGTCTCTGAAGGCTGGACTCGCACCACACAACAGACCTATGGTCTGATTTCTACCACACATCCTCCAGCAAACACAAAATTGATTCATTGATTGATTAATTTGCTTTATTTTGGTAAATTAAAACATTACAATACCAGAAACAAAATGAAACATTATTTTACAAACCAATAATTTACCAAAAAAGGTATACGCTGAAAGGCTTATACTTGCCTACCCTGTTCATTGACTCAGCAGTCACAACTGAGGTTGAGAGGCTATAAATATACAAACCTTTGCATTTATTAAATGTTTTACTTTAAACAATATTCTACAATTTTTCTGTTTTATTCCTAATATATTCAATGTAGGCTTCCAACCAAGTTTGTCTATAATGAACCTAAAAATTTTTCTTAAACTATATCAATTCACCCCATTTATGTAGTTTTACATTATTGTAATCTGATTACCATAAAAATCATAAATTTCATCTTTTGTTTTTTCATTTAATGATGGCTTATTATAATCAAACCCTTTTTTTTTTTAACTTGGCTAGTTCTTTTTCTACAATTTTATTAGTTTGTCAATATTCTTTCCAGAAAAAAGTTTGTGTCACCAGCAAATATTATAAATTTCAAAGTACTGGAACTGTAAAAATGTCATTTTAATTTAGGGCCTAGAACTGACCCTTGAGGAAGATGATGAAACAGGAGCAACGGGGGTAAAGCAGACGGCTGATCTTCAGGATGATGTTATACAGGTACTACCCAAAAAATTGGAACATTCTGAACAAGTTCATGTCCATAATTCAACTTAAAAGGTGCAATTACATATTGTATAGACAAATAATATGTGAATCAATATATTTCAAGCTTTTATTTTTTGGATGTTGGTGATTAGAAGTTGCAGCTGAAGAAAACCTCAAATTCAAAAACTCAAAAAATTAAATTCTGCATAAAATCAATCAGAGAAGGGTTTTAAATACAAAAATATCAGGCCTCCTAAAGTAAAATCTTCCATCTGTACTTAGTACTTGGTTGGGGCCACTTTAATGACTCCTTAACCCGGTGTGGCATGGATGCTACCAGCTTCTGTAATATCTTAGGTGTTATGGAAGAAAAAACATGCTTCCATCACAGCCTTGAGCTCTTCTTTATTGTTTGGTCTCTTCCAGTTCAGCTTTCTTTTGACGATGCCCCACATGTTTTCAATGGGGTTCAGGTCAGGTGAGTCTGCGGGCCAATCCAGCATGGTGATCCCGGTTGTTGAACCAGGATTTTGTAGTTTTGGCAGTGTGGGCAGGCGCCAAGTCCTGCTGGAAGATGAAGTCTGCATTCCCATACAGCTGTCTGCTGAAGCAAGCATGAAGGTCTCCAAAATTCCTGGCAGACGGCTGCATTTATGCTGGACTTAATGAAGCACAGAGGACCAACACCAGCAGCTGACATGGACCCCAGGTCATCACAGACTGGGGAAACTTAACACTGGACTTCATGCATCTTCTATCTAGCGCCTCTCCGGTCTTCCTCCAGACTCTGGGACATTGGTTTCTAGATAAGATGCAAAACTTCTCTCATCAGAAAAGAGGACTTTTGACCACTGAGCAACAGACCAGTCCTTCTTTTCTCAGCTACGGCGCTTCTGGTGTTGCTTGCTGTTGAGGAGCGGCTTGACAACAGGAATTTGACATTTGAAGCCCATGTCCAGCATCCGCCTGCGTGTTGTTTCTCTTGAAGCAGTAAATCCAGCCTCAGTCCATTCCTGATGAAGTCCTCCACAGGTTTGAAAGGCTCTTTCCTGACCATCTTCTCCAGGCTGCTGTCAGCCCTCCGGCTTCTACACCGTTTTCTTCCACTTAACTGTCCGTTAATGTGCTTTGAGACAGCACTCTGAGAACATCCAGTTTCTTTTCTATCACTTTTTGTGTCTTTCCCACCTCGTGCAGGGAGTCGCTGATGGTTTTTTGCACAACTGTCAGATCAGCATCTTCCCCATGATTGTGAATTCTTACTTATCTGATTAGACTGTGACACTCTGAGCTACAATACTGGAGCCTGCAATACTTTTCACAGTATTCTCATTTTTTGAGTTTTTGAATTTGAGGTTTTCTAAAGCTGCAAGTCCTAATCAGCAACATCCAAACAAATAAAAGCTTGAAATATATTGATTCACATATTATTTGTCTATACAATATGTAAATTGCACCTTTTAAGTTGAATTACAGAAATACATTAACTTTTTCAGGATATTCTCATTTTTGGGGTAGTACCTGTAAGTTTGTCTATAATATCATATGTATCATATATGATACCTAAAAATTGGGTCTCAAACTCTATCAATTCAACCCCATTTATCTGTAGCTTTACATTATTGTAGATCCAATTACTCCAAAATATCAAATTTCGGGGGTTTGTTTGTTTTCAATTAATGATAGCTTATTACAATCAAACCACTTTTTAAACTCACTAGTTCTTTTTCTACAATTTATATTAGTTCTTTCCAGAAAAAAAGTTTGTGTCACCAGCAAATATTACGAATTTCAAAGTAGTGGATACTGTAAAAATGTCTTTTAATATAGTATAAATATTTTGGGGCCTAGAACTGACCCTTGAGGGAGATGATGAAATGGGAGCGACGGGGAAAGCAGACTGATCTTCAGGGTGATGTAATATATTCTACTTGTGCAGGGATAAATGAACCTTTTACTGAAATAAACCTGTAGAAATGAGCTGTTTATAGGAGCTCCTCCATCATGGCCGATGTGAAACACTAGATGGTGCTGATGTGTTGACGTCATCACTTTGTGATGTTTCTGAGAGGAGAGGAGAGCTGGGGCTGTGCATATGCTTCTATATTTGTGTGTAGGACCAAAAGTTAGAATGTGCTTAAGCACAAAAAGTTCTGATTTATCAAACGTGCACGCGCACAGCTGGAAGTACTTTTAATGATAAATCCTAGCTATACTAAACTCTGCTCGTGCATGTTTTGCTCATTTGCAGTCAAAGTTAATGTCTAAGGAAGGAAATGGAAACTGCATACTGGTCCAGTCTGGTGAAGCAGTTTTCAGCTCATTATGTACGAAACTGTCCAATCACTGGGCTGATTTCTGCAGCCACTCTGCATTTGTCTGACAGGTGCTTGTCCAATCGAATAGCTGGATTTAGACTTTTACAAAATCCCTAATAACTCAAAAAGTAAAAAAGTTAAAAGTCATAGCAGGAATCTTCTTAATGAGTTGAAAGTTTTAATATCTGAATGGCTGAAGTGGCACAAACGGTGTAGGAGGTAATAAGTGCCAAAAGTTGGGGAGTAGTTTACAATATAAGGAGAAACGGGAAGTCAAGAGTCTGTTCAAGCATTCACACATCAGTTTCCCTACATTCCTGTTTATTATTATTCTGCTGTTTATCGATGCGCAATAACTTCAGCATACTTCAACCAATTTCAGCCATTCAAACTTCAAAATGTTCAGCTAATTCAGGATATGACTGCTCCCATTCAAATTTTTACCTGCTACAGATTTTAAGTTATACAAAATTTTATTAATCTTTTTTCCCATTCAAATCAATTGAGTGAATTTTTAGCCATGACATTAAAGCCCCTTTCAGCATTATAGTTTAGCATCTTCAGCATAACAGCATTCACATAAATTGTTGTGCAGTAACAACATTTTTAGTTGTTTCAGTAACACACCTTGTAGATAATGTGAATTTAGGTCACCTAATGCTAAATGGATTCTACAGCCTGGTCCAGTCATTGCTGAAGATGCTTTTTATTATATAGTCTACGGTTGTGACTGTTGTCTGTTGTGATGCAGGTCAGTTAATTTTCTTTGGGACTCTGTGATGAGCAGCATGCTTTAATCACTGTGCTTGGGCCCCGCCTGCATGATCTTCAGGGAAAATGATGTAGAGTCTTTTAAATGTGGAAGATGCTCCAATACAAACAAAGCCTGACGTGCTTCAATTTCAATTTTAAATTTACTTTATTTACAGTCTTTTTCCAATAACCCAAAGCTAACAAAGGGCTTCACAGAATAAAAGGACAGTAAAACAGGTTTTCATTGGCTCGTTCCTTCTTTCTTTGTGCAGGATCAAAGCAGAGGACTCCATGGATGTGGGTGTGATTATGCTGTTTTACGGACTTTACTACGGCGTCATGGGCAGAGACTTCGCTGAAATCTGCTCTGACTACATGGCTTCCACCATCGGGGTAAAACTGCATGACCTCCTCAAAGATATAACCGTCATGTCTCAGCTACTTATGTCACTCCAGCATGGCTCTAGTTCTTCAGCATCTATGAATCTTGTCTCTAGTCTGCTTGTGTAAAAACATGGAAAGGAAACAAGAAGTGCTTATTTTTGTTAACGTATGTAAAAAAAAATTTGTGTGTTTTCAGTATTACAACCGGGGAGGAATGCCCAGCAGGAGCCTGAACGAGGACATCTGTGCAGTGTGCGGTCAGAGGATCCTGGTGGAGGTGGAGGAGGAGGGATTTATAGAAAACACCTACCAGCTGTCCTGTGGACACATGTATCCTAAAACTCCAAGTTTAGATCAGACACTGTAGAGAAAGATGTCTTTATGCAGATGTAACACGAAGACTTGTTTTTTTTTTTTTTTTTTTTTGTGAGAATGAGCCAACTGTATTCAGCCTTAATTTGCCCCGCCCACTTAGATTCCACGAGTTCTGCATACGAGGCTGGTGCATCGTGGGTAAGAAGCAGACCTGTCCGTACTGCAACGAGAAGGTTGACCTGAAGAGGATGATGAACAACCCGTATCCTTTTTACGCGGAAAAAAAACGTAAAAATCAAGTTGTAATTGTAGTGATCAGATCGTAAAGCTAACAAATTTTTAACTTTACAATCATCTGATAAACTCAAATGTAAATTTGACCGTACAGTCGCAAACTTAATCACAGTTTCAGGATTTTCCCATGAACTCTATCAGAGTCATGAGATTATTTATAGCTCATATTTATCAGGTTGCTTTTAGGGATGGGCGATACCAAAATTTTTCATGTCGATATGATACCAGTACTTTATGGCACTTTTTCAGCGATACCGATGCTATTTGTCCTTGAAAAGAAAATCACGTGATTTGTACATTTTGCATTAATATCTTGAATGCAAGGGCAATATTAGCTATAAGTAAAACCTGAGAACAGAATACTGGATTTAAATGCTTTTAAAACAATAATAAATTATAGTGATGATAAAATTAAATAAAAATGGTTAAAAAAAATCTTTCAATTATCAAATAACATAATATATACTAACTAGAATAATCAAATTTATTAAGTGGAAAATGTTAAAATAGAAAATGTAATAGTAATATTACAAATTTACCAAAACATAATGTACAATAACCTGCATTAAACCAGTGAAGGACAACAAAACATCATCATCATCACTAACAGTTGCAGCATCATCATGACATCTGATTGGCTACCACCATCATGCGATACAGAAGCTAGAATCTGGCTGATTTCATCATTTCATTGCCTAAAACTCTCAGAAGTAGAAACAAATTGCATGTTTTGTATCTGTACGGTGGTGTCGCGATACTCAAAGTATCGATTCCAATATTTTGTTGGGCTGGTATTGAAGTATCGACTCCAAGGTATCGATATGCCCATCCCTGGTTGCTTTCATTGTGCTTGACATGAGACCTGTAGTGTGAATTGTCCACCAGTTATGAGCGCAGTCTGTGATTGGTAGACAGACTTGTGACAAAGCCTGGTGAAGAGGGGCTACTGAACAAAAGTTTTCTAAAAGACCAAATAAATAAAGGCATATTTGTTTTCACTTGTATGTTCACACAAATTTACAAGAGCTTTCATTTCGAAGGCGTGTACGATACCAAGTTAAGGGCTAGTAGCATAATCAATACAGATACCATACTTTTGTGAAAATGTATGCAGTAAAGCCACAAGTTTTTAATTTGTGTAATTGTTACATTAATTGACGCATGAATAACAAAGATATTACTTGTACCAAAACAATCTGAATTTGGCATAATTTTGACGAGGCTGATTTAGGGAATGTAGCTTTCTGGTCATAGCAGTGAGCCGATTCCAACAACAAAAAAGCCTTTTCTCATTTATGAAGATTCTGACCGTTTTTAACTTTTATGTTAAAGAATCAGTGACTAGTATCGATACAAATATTACCATTGAAAATATTGATATTTGCCCTTTTTTCCTAAAAGGCAGCAACTATTAATGCCAAACTGCAATTATGAACCCAACCAAAAGAAAGTTCCTCTAATCTTGCTGGAACTTTTTAAATGAGCTAAAAATTCCTAAATGAGGCTTAATTTGATTAAAGGAAGAAAAATAGTTTAGATGAAATTGAACGGACCTGTCTGCTGTGTAAATAGAAAACGCATTTCCTCTGAGTATTGCTGTTTTCTCCTCAACTTCTTTATTTCCACTCAGATGGGAGAAAACTCACGTTCTGTATGGGCAGCTTCTGGACTGGCTCAGGTATTTGGTTGCCTGGCAACCCATCATCATTGGTATTGTTCATGGAATAAACTTCACACTGGGCCTGGAGTAGAGCCCTGCGGAACACCGCTGTAAGAAAATGGAGCAAAACTGATCAAAGTGGAGGATGTGATCCATGCTGCTGTTGTTGATGGACTGAACGCTTGCTCTGCTTCCTGCAGAGACATCTCAGGTGGTCTGGGTCTCCGTGAGCAGAGGACACCGAAGTACCCAAAAACTTTACACAGATCCAGTGTTTGGAAGATGACTCATGCATGCCATTTCTTTTAAAGCATTTGCTTTGTACCGTGTCAAAAAAAGAGGTTTTTTTTGTTTGGGTTTTTTTTGCACACTCCTGCCTGCTGGTTAGACACATCTGACCAGTTTCTGCTTTTGTTTTTAAGCTCCAGCTCTTTTGCACAATGATGGTTTTTTAAAGAACGGTCGACGTGAAATTTGTTTACGTCTCTTGTAGCTTTGTTACAGTTGATTCATTTGAAGTGTTTGTCTTTGAATTCATATGATGGCTAATTTATTAATGTTTGATTGTAAATCATCAGCTTTCAACATTTAGCAGCTTGAAGGGGGAAGTTTTCATCCATCACTAAGGAAATTGAAACTGAGCTGCTGATAACAACTTTGTATTAAATGAATATTTATAAACCTTTATCAAAGTGTCTGTGTGTTCTGTAGATAATCAGTTGCAGGTGCACGTTTGTACAAAAGGGATTAAGGCCACTGAAGAGAAAAATAATTGTGAGACAGAAGTTAGAATTCTGTTTTCCAGAACATTAACAACAACAACAAAAAAAAATCTAGAGATTTTTTTTTTCTTCTTTTTCAACTTCTGGAAAAAAGCAGTCAACCAGGGTAGTTCCAAATGCCAGATCTGAATGTAGCTGAACAAATATTTCAACAGAGCTCATCACAACACAAGTTAATAAAATAAATTTAAACTGTGTTTGATATCTGATGCATAGTGCTCGTGGTTCGGTTCAATATGGATATGTATTGCTACCATAGATCGTTTATAGAGATTGCTACATCCCTAATATGTTTATTTTTCTGAATTTTTATAGGCCTATGTTCAGTTTTGAGTTTACAAGTGGAGGCAAGTTCTAGCGTAGCAAAAAGACATAGGCTACCTTAGTAGATTATTTGTAACAAAGATATTTAAATAGATTAACACATTTGTCAAATTTATTTTTACGTATGTCAAAATATGTGTAAACAGTATATTTTATATATATATATATATATATATATATATATATATACACACACATACTAAGTAATATGTAAATAGGTGGATATTGCAAACCGGCAGCTGCGATGTCAAAATCAGTGTCGTCACAATGACGTAGTGTTCTCTTATTGGTCTTTGCTCGCGCCACCATTTAAAGTACGGTTAGAAAGTAAGAAAGCCCC
Source organism: Atherinomorus stipes (assembly GCA_023101725.1). Taxonomy (NCBI): domain Eukaryota; kingdom Metazoa; phylum Chordata; class Actinopteri; order Atheriniformes; family Atherinidae; genus Atherinomorus; species Atherinomorus stipes. Next base: position 19,306 of record JALJCO010012857.1, on the reverse strand, counting down.
AAAATGGCATCTACCGAGGAAAAAAAAAAAAACAGCGGAAGGTTCGAGAACCTACGGTACATTTTGTAGAAGAGGACCGGCCTCTCTCTCTCTCCCGTGTCTCTGCCGTTTCATACCATCAGCTCAGCTGGTTTAAACCAGATCACCGGACCGCAGGTAGTCACACCGGGTGAGCTACGAGCGAGTGCAGGCAGAAAACTTTCAACGGACCTTTTCTGGGTTTGTGTTTGATAAAATTTTAATTGATTTTACCAAGTTTAATGGACCAGTTTTGTTGTTTGGAGATAAACAGTTAAACATGTTTTTAAAAGGGGATTTTTGTATGTTTGCATTCCTGTATTTGTTAAGAGTTTATAAATGTCACGCTAACAGAAATCAAAGGAAACGATGAGCATAACGGTAATAAACTAGGGGCAGAATAGTAATAAACTTGGGCGAAAATAAAGATTGGTCCCCGTAAACTAGCTAAACGAGTAAGAGAAAATGTGTGTGAGCACAAATATGTCGATGTCTCATCCATACTGAATGCATTTCGTCGCTTTTTGTAAGCAATTTTTAATATTTTTACAAATGGAAGAAATGTTATTCGAACTTTGAGGCCATTGTAATAATATTTTTCAAAAAATACTTATGATGAAAATAATCTTAAATAACCAAGTATACTGTGGTCGAGCTCCAAAAAAAAAAAAAAAAAAAAGAATAATGATGTTGTGCTTTCTGTTTTTAAAGCTCTTGCTTTAGGTGAAGGACAGGGGACTGATCAGTCTATCACTTCAGGGCCGTGGTTTACACAGATCTTCTGCTCCTCCACCTTCACATTGCATCTCCACCTCTAGCAGCAGCTCTCCAGGCAGGAAAACACATCGAGGTATGAGTAACTGTACACAGCAGACTTCCATCTTCTTTTTTTCTGTGTATGTGTCCATAGCTAAAGCTTAAAAGATCAATAGACTTGTTTATTATTTGAACTTGTAGTAACTTAAAATTATATAATCACCATCAAAATGAGACAGAAACGTGTATTTTTAAGGTCTAAAAGACAAGTTATGCGTCTTTAAACTTTATTTACACAGGTAAGTCCCACTGAGATGTAGCATCTTTAGCAAGAGTTAGCTGTTTACCTGACATACATATTTTTATGGATATCTGTGCGAACGTAGTGGATACTGCGTCATTGGACACAGTTTGCAACACCTCAGTCAACCCTTTCTCTTCCTCAGTGTTTATCGGTCTGCGGTTCATTCACTTGAAAAGAACATTAGTCAGCCTTTCGCTTGTAGACTTTCTCAGACGCTGGGTGTTCTCAAGTTAATTTGGCAAAGAGCTTTGCCCTGGCTTGCTAAATGGCCAAAGCTGCCGCCCTCGCTAACATTAGCTGTGGCTGCACTCACAATGGGGTGCTTTGCGTTGATGTGGTAGCTAAACTAGAGCTGCTTCAGTGATAAGCAAAGTCCTTACAAAGAACGAGCATCACTCTACTTTTACTTATGGTACCGTCACGGCGTTTATGACAGACGACTCTCCCATGCTCAACAACAAACCCCTTAACAGCCAGCACAGGAAGCCCAATGCCTGACAAGGTTAGACATTAAAAATAAGATTAATGCGATTAAAACACATAACGCACTAAATTTGACTGAAATTAATTAACTGCAATTAACACGATCATAATTTTATGATCGTAATTTTATTACCTACTTGAATCTAACAAACCTTGGTATAGACTGGACTGCTGATCTGTTGCAGAACTCTTCAGAGTGCAAGAACCATAGACTGGCCGCAACAAGGAAAGGTGAGTTATCTCTTCTTAAGCTGGATGTCTGTGAGATGAAACTGTTACAGTTCGTTTCCTCATATCTTCTTTATCATTTTCTAACTTCTTCATTTGTGATATCAGGTGAAAATGGCTCCCAAAAAGCAAAAGACTGGCCATGGTTCACAGGACATCAGGCTTTTCTTAGGAAAGGAAAACGTAAGTAGTTCTGATATTTATGGCATTCTGCAAGCTGTGCTTCTAGAAACCTTAGGGTTTTTGGAAGTGAGGTTTGCATAACAGGCATATTCAGAATTAAATGCAGCTCCAAAATGATCAGGTTAACATGCATAATCTGTTGGAGCAGTCTATTGGCAGTGGGGCACTCAGACTTTCTATTGGTCCAATATCTGGAAACAGGTCATAGGACAAAAACAAATTATGACACGCCAGACTTTCTGTGTCGAGGTTGTGAAGCATCTTTGATGCCAATCTATGATTATGTTGCACTATACAGGGTACTAAAGATGCAACATTCTGCAATGCAACAATGCAGATTTGGGAACAACAGTGAGAGGTTGTCTGTCTGGTCAAAATTGGGTAGTCTGATCCAGGCATTAAATTACAACAGGCTGACATCACTGTCTTAATGTGAAGCTGAAATTCAGATCTGAGTCCAGGACTACCTCCAGATTGCTGACCTTGTTGTTAGTGTTTAACTTACCGGCAGTTGTTTGAAGCTGAACGATCCATTGTGGCTTCTTCGTCTTTGTTCTTTTTGTGGGCCACACATTGACTATACTGCTCAACACTGCCCCATGGTTTCGGGTGGTACAACTCCCGTTGGCTTCATCAGGGAATGCATCTTCAAGGGCCTTGAAAGAGCCCTGAAAACAGACTATGTCTTATGCATAGTGCACAAATGGAATTTTTGATGCATTGAAGCATCTTATATTAGAAACATTAGAAAAAATACCCCCACAGCACTGTAGTAACTATTTACATACAGCATATGGACAAGTACAGCTGCCTGGGTCTGGTCTGTTGGGCTTAAGATTCATCGTGCAACTAGAATTTGCTGAATTATCCATTGTACCCCCAGCCCATCTCATTGTTTGTACATTCTTTCATCAGAAAACTGCTCCCGGCAGCACACCTAGAAGACCCCTAAAAGGGTCCGCTTTTCAGGTGAGTTCTTATTTCAGTGTAAAATAATTTTGGTGGAAGTTGGAGAGCTTTTAGAAATGTCAGCTTTGGCATTCACAAAAAAAAAGGGATGAAACATAAACCGTCATGTTCATTAGTGCCAACGAGAACTGATAATGAGTTATGGGCTTGATAAAGAGATAAATGCATGTGTGATTAACCTGAACATTTCAGTCATTTTTCACTCCTGATTGTTTACTTTATATGTAAGCAAGGAAACTGCAATGATTTGCAATGTTTCGATTAGAGCCCGACCGATATGGGATTCATAAGGCCGATACCGATTCCGATATCGGGGGCTTTAAAAAAAACGATATCCGATATACTAGTCGATATCCGATATTGGCCGATATCCGATATATATCGGCCAGAATATTTAATAAATGAACATAGACATGCACAGGATATGCACTGTCCAACTGTAGTACAACTTAAATTCACATAATCAAAATAGGATTCAAGACAAAGAAACAGAACACTATAGAATTAAAATAAGCAACTTTAACTTGAACAGTGTCAACATAAAACCATAAATACAATCAATTAAAAAAAGGGAAAACTCTAAACACAATAATAAATAAAAGGCAAACTGTAAACACAATTGTAAATAAGGTAAACTGTAAACATAATGACATCAGAAAAGGCAAACTTTTGTAACTGATACATTTTTAAAAGACTCATTCACAAAAACATCTTAGAAATATAAATTTGTCATATTTATAAGCTATTGAAAAGTCCCATCCTCCACTGAACACAAGGCCCCAAACTAGATTTAAGTGGCAATGTTGCAGATTTTAAAACATCCAAACAGAATTGCAACTAAATACATTAGTTGGAGACTTTTAAAAATTAATTTAATGAAAACATTATGGCAGTATGAAGTGTGGAGGGACACAATATAATAATCTTATATTCCATCTAAAATCCTATACCTTGTTTATTTCATGAAGAGGCAACTTACACAGTCAAATCAAAGTCAAATCAAACTTTATTTATAAATAACTTTTCCTGCCAAGGGTGACACAAAGTGCTTTACATAATAATGAAAACAAATTCATATTAAGATAAAAACATGCCTTCACACATGCAAGTACATAACAAGGTACACGTGTACAATAGGGGTGTCAATGTCCACACCAAGTGGCAACCTCTGGTGGCTAACTGAGTCTACCTGGAAGAAGTAATTTTTTGTAGTTCTCCCTTGAGCTGCCAGGGGCTGCAAAACAGAACAAATCCCCATAGACTCCCATGTTAAAAAGACCAACTTCACAGCAGGTTATTTCATGTGTACAGTCTGGTTCAAAAATCATTTTAGGTTTAATAGGTAGAGTTTACCTTCATGTCAACTGTGAGGGGGTGAATTTTGTCAAAACTCATCCATTTAGATGTAATTTAATCTTTAAATTACACATAATTAGGGGCGTATCCTTTTGATTGACATAGGGCAGAATGGATGCCGGCCTGCCGACCGGTAGCTCCTAGTTTGCTCCTTGTTTGCTCTCAGTAAGGTCTGTTTGTAGCAGAGTAGCACAACGGCAGTTTTAGTCAGATAATAGCAAGTCGAAGTGTGTCTTACTTTTACCCCGCCGCTTAGGGGGCTAATCTTTGTTAGCTCCTGTTAGTTTCGAGTTATCCAATCCCAGGCTAGGAATCTTGGTGTTATTGTTGATGAGGCACTTCAGTTGGACAAACGGATTAGCCCCGTGGTCGCGGCCAGATGTGGAAATCCTATAAGCAGCATCTGCTAGTTGGAGCAAGGTAAAATGAGAATTTAAAGGAATAGTTCACCCACAGAATGATGTAACTTTATTTTCCACGTACCTTCATGGTGAGCAAGACTCTGGAGCACTTTTTTAATATTTCAAATGCAGCCGGAGATCAGGACGACTTCTCGTTTCCAACCAACTTTCATATAATGGAGTTCGATTGAGCCCGAGCCAACAAGGTCCTTAGAAGTCCACAAAAACTTGTAAATTTTCCTCCATACTGCTCGTCCAATGTAATCCAAAGGTGTGTGTCATTGGCCCAATCAGTGAGCCAATTAGAAAATTCTCCATTTTCACCCATCTCAGGTTGACCCTGAGAGCTGCTATTTAAAGTGCCCAGGGAGGAGTCCCCCCCCGTTAATGTAGATCACCGGGGACTCCCACCATGAGAGAAGAGACCTGCTGCTCCCGCAGTTCATTCTCATGTTGTTTCTTGCTCCTGTTCTCTTAACTCCGTTTCATCTTCCACCCCCCTCTCTTGCCTGATGTGCTGGAAATGCGGGACACATGCGGGACGGACAGTCTTCTCGTTGTTTAGTTTTTTTTTAATCCCTTTACGGAGCCTCTATTCGTCTGCGGGGCCGAACGTAACGTGGGTTTACCGGTAGTACTGGAACCAGACCACACACACTGCCACAAATCAATTTTATTTTGCAAAAATATTAATGAACAGAATATCAAACGCATCACAGGTGCGTCCACCTCCGAACACCTCCCAGCTTGAGGTGTGTTGCCGTCTGCTCACATCCGCAGCATCAGGCTGACAGCCTCTAAAATGAAGCTGTTTGGACTTTTCCCTGTTCATTACTCGTATCCGCACTCCTCAGTATCGACAAGTACTCAAATGTCAATACTTGTACTTTGTTGACAAGAAAGTGGTATCGGGACATCCCTAAAACTGTTCCACTTTTTCTAAACTTGACTCGTTCAGCCTCACACGTGACGGGAGCGTGTGCACGTGACAGGCGACAGAGAGCACGGCTGCAGCGGCAAAGAACAATGGGGAGTTTTATAAAAGTTAATGATAAGGTGGTGAGGTGCAAGTTGTGCAGCGAGGACTGCGCTTTCCTCACACCCACTCAACCCCTTCAGGTGCAGAGTCGGGTAATGATGCATGAACTGGGCCGGTCCTGATTCCAGCTCTGTCCTTCCTGCGGCCAATCAGCGCGGGCCTCATTTGCATTATTTAAATGAACATTCATGTCAGTCAAAACCTCGTATGAACTATCACGAGAGAAAGTGGTGGTATAAGCAAAGGGTCAGAACATGCACTTTGTTTGATTTTTTTATTTCTAACAAGTTTTTAGATATTATTTTAAGACATTGTAAGGAGAGTGGACAGATTTAAAGACCAGGTGATTACTCCTTTAAGTTGAAGTTGAAGGCAAGAGGTTGATGCATATTTTAAATGGAAAGAATAACTGCAACCAAAGCCGTTCATACTGGATTTAATCATTCAATAAGAATCGATAAGGAACCGAATCGAAACATGGTATTGATAATGGAATTGGAATCGTTAAATTCTTAACGATTCCCATCCCTAGTCATACATGCATAAATGAACAAACAAATTTAAAACTTCTAAGAAGAACAATGCAGCAGCTAACAGGACTTTTGGTGCTAACAAGTTTGGTTACTGACTAACCACTTTTTAAAACAGACTTAAAAACTACATACATATTGATTTCCCTAATAATTGATGGGATAGTATTCCATTCTCAAGAGGCTGTGTCCTGTCGAAAAGGCTGATTGTCCCAGGGCACTTTTCCTTAGTGGGATAACACAATCCCCTCTAGAGACCCCCTTGTTATTCTTTTTGCATTTGTTCTAGTTATTACAAAAGATTGCAGGGAAAAGGGAGCCAAACCATGCATGATTTTATTTTTAAAAAGACATATATTTGCATATTTAATTGCATTATCCCAGTTCATGAGACCATATTTCTTTAGAATTTTGCAATGATGAAATTGTTTTGTCTTTTTATCTAAAATTTGAAGTGTCTATATAAAGACTGCAGTGATTTAAGTGTAGTGGAACTGGCTTGTGACCGGCTTGTCAGGCAGTAATTCAGTTTGAAGTAGTCATAATTTCAAAATTTGTGTAGTCATTGTCACCTCTCCTCTACTCGGGCAGACCCCCCCCCATGGTTTACAAAAATCCTGGAGGAAACCCTTTTTATCTGTTTTATTTTGAGCTTTTATTGTGTTGCTTTTATTAATTTTTTACTTTTATTCTGTAAAATACTTTGGTTGGCCATTGAGCTTTAAAAGCTCCAAATAAAGTTGATATTTTATTTGTATTTATTCATTCATTTCAGGCAGTACATCCACATATTCCACAGAACATAAAAGGATGACCACTTACATAGCCGATCACCCAATCATCAAAAAACAAAACAAACAAAAAAAACCCCCACAATTATGGCCATCACTATGCCACAAAACAAACGAGTATATTAAACATGCCTGAAAGGGAGTGGGAAGAAGCTAACTTATTAAATCCCACCCCCATTTCTCCATATGAATCTCAGTCAAAAATCAAAAATCATGCTTTCTTCAAAACCAATAAGAAAAAGCAAACTATTGACCACATTTGGAGCAATAAACCATAGAAGCTACTCAATCCACTAGGTCAGAAGCGTTACCATAAGCAACAATAACCATTACGCACAACAAAATCCAAACAACAATGGTAAGAATGGCACATATTAACAATAATTAAAGAAGAAATTAATTCACAGTGGTAACATAATGTGCCAACAATGGTAATGGACAGTATACCAAAAACGGTAAAGAAAAAGAAAAAGGGAAAAAAAAGAAAGTACATTAACACTATTGATTCAAGATCCACTCTCTATATTGTGACCAAACCATACGTTTATATAACAGTTTATATCGATGAATATTTGGACATTGCTTGTGATGTATTTCCAGTTTGTTCCAAAGTTTATCACATTAATGCATTATGACACCTGGATTTTCCAGCTCTGCTATCTAGGCATCAAACTATTACATCCATTTTTTTCCTAATCAACATTTTTGTATCATGCAGACTCCCCTGATGGATAAGGATGAGAATGGTGGCAATCCTGTGAGTCTGATGCATTCATCAAATGCTCCACATTGTGCTTTAATTTCAGTAAAATATCTTATTATTAAAATTTCTGTTTTCTTGCAGAATGAACATTCACACCACTTCACCGTGAAACTGCATTCCTCTGCCCGTAAAGAGTTTACTATTCACTGTGATCAGCGACGCACAGTGCTGGAGGCGATCAGATCAAATCTGAACATGTCTAAAGAGATAGAAAAATGTGCAGATGAGAACATAATCATTCAACTTGGTAAAGAGGATAAACAATCTATAGTTGCATCACACTTCCCTTGTTATTGTATTGATAATGATGAATCTGTGATCCTGCGGTGTCAATCGGAAGCAGTTGAGAAAGTTCAGGCAAAAGAACCCACTGAGACCATCCTTCCAAAGGACAGTTATTCTGTCTTCTACATTGATAAAGAAGGAGGGGTGAACACAAAAACAAAGGAGCTTTAGAAGCAAAGTAGTCAAAAAGTTTAAATTTCTCTGTGTTTATGGGGAGAAAGGCATGACTGTGAAGCAGGCTCCGGAGAAAGATGGTCGCTTCATAAACGACCTGGGCGAATTCACTCTGTCCGATAATGAGAACCCTGACCGCCTCACTGAGGGCACACAGAGGGTGGACAACCTCCACCAGAAGGCATTCAAAATCTGTCTGCCACTGAAGAAAAGAGACAGTGGTGGAAAGTCAAGAAGGGCCACCGAGGATTTGACTCTCACGAGAGGCACCAGTGTAAATGAGGTAATAGAGCAACCTGGCGTCAGTGTTGAGCAGGTTTATGAGCTGCTGCATAAGCAGTTTCCAGGTCTGAAAGAATGGATGGAGAGACGCTTTCCTGGAGATTCTTTTCAGATGAGGCTGAAACTGAAGGATGAGAAGTTTAAAAAGATCCATCAACTCTTTAATGAAGTATACAGAATGAAGATGCTGTATGCAGAGGGCAAGGCAGTCTGCAAACTGGTTGTTCAGAATGTTTGTACTGGAACAGGCTTTGTGCTGTTTGACAGATATATCCTGACCAATGCACATTTATTCAAAGGTTGTGTTGAAGGGAAAAGGCTCCTGGAGGTTATAGATGTGTTTGCCTTGTTCAACTTCGAGAAAGGGGAACCAAACGCAAGCTACTTCTACTTCTCTGCTGAGAAAACATTGGTCGACATTGACTTTGACATGGATTATGCTGTTCTAGAGCTCAACCCTGAGGGCTACGTACACAACCAACATGCCAGAGCAGAAAACCTAAAGATACCACCAGGACTCCTGGAGAAAATAGCTCCACTGCCTGAAAGTGGTGAGGCCTGTCTTCTCGGCCACCCAGAAGGCAAATGAAAACAACAGGTCCCACTTGGATCATTGAGGCGGAAAATAGGGCACAAGCCGTCATGATCATTTGGCTCCATACAACGATAACATTTTCATTGTCCAAACACTTGTACGTCAAGGTATAGAGGACATCATGCTGGGTGGGAAGAAAGCTGATAAGGTGGTGACCTACAAGTCTTTAATGTATCATGGTTCTTCTGGCTCTCCAGTGTTCAATACTCATTGCCAAGTTTTTGGATTGCACACTGCAGGATACTGTTATGGGTTTCCAGGGCAGGAGGAGAGTGTGATTGAGTATGCTGTCCCTCTGCTCACTATTGTTGAGAAGATTGTGAGCAATCTGAAGGCAGCTGGCAACAAACAGCTGTGGAAAGAATTGAGGAGGAGGCAAAGGAAAACCAGTACATTAAAAGACCTCCACCTTGAGGCTGAGGAGCTTATGGACCTCAGTTAAGCTCTCATATTCATGTTCCTCAGATGAGCAGTTAAACAGACCTGGTTGCAGAGATTACTATTTTTTGCTTTGTAAAGTCAGATTCAGACTGAAAAGCCGTCCTCCTTTTCCCTTCAATTTGGGGTCTGGACATTTTGGAGTGCGTGGGCTACCTAGGTTACTAGGACTACCTATGTCATCTGCACACTCTGAAGTAGACTACCGTGTGAAATGAGACAGCCTATCGTTCAAAATTTTCCATAGTGCTCTAGAGTAGATGATGTTTTCAGGAGCTTTTTTTTTTTTTTTTTACTATATTTCTTAAAATCTCCTTCCACACCAATTATTCAGCCATAATTAGTTATCCATCTAAAATAATTTTTTTTTCCCTGAGGGGAAAAAACAGCCCGTTCAGGATGATTAGATGGTGATATGTCCATCAAATTCAGCTGCCTTTTGTCCCTTCTCATTTCCCTCGTTCCTTACTCTGGAGGCATGGCTCGGGTGGAAGTTTGAACAAAAGAGGGTTAGGACTTTTGTATTGTGTATTTTAAAATTGTAACTTGCTTAAACCATTTTTCCAGAGTCTACGACCCTGAGTTATTTTTTTTTTTTAATTTATCAACCAACTTGGTCAGTGGCAGGGCATAATTGTGGACAGGACATGAAGGTGTTTAAACGCACCATGTGTTGTATACATTTAAGTTTTTCTCTCACCACATCAATCAGCTGGATTTGGATTCTTTTCCCCGTTAAGTTTCGTTTTTGGTTCCCGAGATATTATGCAAACTACCGCCGCTGTTGCTCTGGGGCGCCGGCGACCCGTGGAGTTCTGAGAGTTAAATTACAAACAGAAAACTTCCTTCGAGGCATTATTACTGTGCATTCAGACCAAGAGCGACTAAAGCTGTAAAATAGCTTTTGTCGCTCATAAAAATACTCTACAAAAAATCTTTCGCTTTTTCGCTCAAGTAGCTTATGACGCCACGTTCAATTTTCATTCCTTTTAAAAAACTGTATGCTTTTTACCATTCGCAGAGCTTTGCATGATGCTTTTCGGGATTGCTCCTTTGCTTTGACAAGTTGTGGCCTGTGATTAACCAGAAATCCCTCTCCTATCCCTCTTCACTGATCTGCATCTGTAGATCTTCACTCATTCATCTCTTACTCTCAAACTTATTGTCAAGCAAAGGTCAAAATGGAAAACGTATTTTATCCCTATCAATTATTATTTTATTTACAGTTCTTTTTATTTATAAATGTATGGTCCGATTCACGTAGCATGCTAGGCGCTCAATTAGCAGGCAAGTTTCACGCCTATTTTAAATAATTTTATCCTTCTGCACCACGGCACGTGATCCTCTTCCCAGGCCAGAGCCTTCTTTGCGTCCCGAAAGGCGAAAGTGTCGGGTCATACAACTGGTGGTCAGCGCGGCAGTATCCCGTTTCTTTTCATTTTACTCGGAACCAAAAACGGCACCAGAGCAATTCTTTCTCGGATTCCCCCAAGTGAACACTTCTCACCCCATTGTTGTCAGGGTTTTACAGCCGCGTGTCGTAGCCTGGGATTATCACGCTTACCGGAGTTCCCGGCTTTTGACACTTCCTCTTCCGGCCATTTAAAGACAGCCGCTCCTCTCTTTATACTTTTAAATCGGATAAACTACAAACATACTTAAGTTTTCATTCCAGACCATGATACTGACAAAAGCTACAAAGCATCGATCGCCCATGGCCAACTTTATAATAAAACACACGTTTTTTGTCGCCGATGGGGCACAACACCGGCACTTCACAGCATGCTAGCATTAGCCAGCTAGCGCTTACTGACGTGCTTAACATTTGCGTCCTAAAACACACAAACATCTGAAAATCGGGTCTGTACTCCCCCCTTTCCATGGAACAACTGGGGACTCCAAGAAAGGAGACGCTTTCAGATGCTTGTGTGTTTTCAGCTCACAACTTTAGCCACGTCATCAAGCTGGCTAATCTACAGGCTAACACGACTGTATAGTCTGCCGGCCACAAACAAACGTGTCGTTTTATTATAAAGTTCGGTCCTCCACTGCGGCGAATCGGTCGTTTTGATCCACTTCTTCCTTAGCATCACTCAGTCTATAAACTGCCATCCGATTACAAGTAACAGACCCACTTTACATTACATTACCAGCTATACGTGCCTAACTTTTGCGGCTGAAAACACACAAGCATCTGAAAGCGTCTCCTTTCTTGGCAGTCCCCATTGTTCCCTACGGGGGTCAGACCCGATTTTCAGATGTATGTGTGTTTTAAGACGCACAAAGTTAAGCACGTCGGAAACGCTAGCTGCTAATCTAGCTGCCTGCGCGCCCCACCGGCTCAAACAAACATGCTACGTTGTTTTATTATAAAGTTCGGCCCTTCACTCTAGAATCGCTTGATCCACTTCCTCCTTAGTATCACTTCAGTCTGGAATCCGTGAAAATTTCAGTAGGGTTGGCGTTTATTCACGTTATCTACGAAGTAAAGCAGGGAAATTGAACTGAACCGGAAGTGAGCTGTCTAACTGTTTAAAACCGGAGTTCGGAACACGGAAGCGTGAAATCCCCTATTCGCATAAAGTAAACTATTTTTAACTTTTTTAGTCGCCTAATCGCTCAACTTTTTAGCTCGCCCTTTTGTCGCTTTATTCGCTCTTGTCGCTCCTTCCATTAAGTGATGACTCCGGTGATTTTACAGCTTTAGTCGCCTTGTCTAACGTACAGTTACAACCAAACATGCACATCATTTCTTTTCTCAGAGTTTTTACCAAAATGCTTTAAATATGGAGAAGACTTTGATTTTAATTCTGGATTTTCAAGAACCTTAGTAACATATTTCTTCCTTTTTGTAAACTGGACATTATTGATCTGCAATATGTGATCTAGATGTTGATTTGAACAAAAACATGACATTCTCTGCTCTGTAAACTTACTGCAAAAGCTGTATTGTCCTGGGCATTGCTACACACTTATACTTTCTTGCCTTTACTGTGCAGAATTACAATAAAAACTGCCCCTTTTTTGTTTTCTTTCCTTTCTTCTATTTTCTCCTTTTCTTAATATTTTTTTACTTTTCCCACTTTCCTAATAAAATCCGCTTAAACTTTTCTTTTGTTTTTGTTACAAGTCCTCCTTTAAAATGCCAGTGGCAGAGGGGAGAAAATAGATTTGCCACTGATAGACCTGATGCATTTTAGAAAAAGTTTACCCACACATTCAGTGTAGAGCTTTAGCCAGAACGCATCCTAATTTAAGTGAGCAGATGTCTGTATATGAACAAAGAAGTTGTTCTTCACTTCCTCAGATCTGAGGAAGTGAATACATATCTTTAAGTATTTTTCCATATTCTGCCATCTTTACAAATGTAGGAAGTGTGATTAAATATGCTAGTCCAATGCAGCGCATGGGTACTTTTGGTTGTCCAATGAAGTGAAAACACTTTGCACATCTATATGGCGTGACAGGTGCGTAGGAGAAAAGACCAAAGTGCAAGTAAACTCCACACACTGTCCAACTTGCAACGCTAAAGTAAATACATGCAAGTTGGACAGTGTGCGGAGTTTTTCTCAACTTTGTTGTCCAATAACAAATGTAGCAACACAAAGACTGTTTGTTGCCTTTTCGCTCAGTGTACCCATTACTAATAATTTTACTGCAATGAATTTATGCTTATGCACACAGACAATTGAAACGCCTTCTTTTATCCCTTCACACTCATTTTAGTGCTGAATAGCCTCAACATTTAGTTTGTCTCGCCACAAAGTTAATGTTTTACTGGGCCTAATTTTTATAACTGGGATAAGGTGCAAGTTTCAGCTTTTTTCCAGAAGCATAGGCAACCCCTTCTGGCGACAAGTGGAGGTCAGACTAATAAAACTTAGCACTCAATATTATGCAATCTTATTTCCATCATACATCGCATTTACTGTACCTTGTTGGCAAAAGAAGGCCAACTGCAGCTCCAGTTTTAGTCTCAGTGTGATCAGAGTTCCCTCCTGTTTAAAAAAAAGAAATAAAAAGCTGCTCTCAATTTTCAGCGAAAACAGCCACTGAGTACATAAGAAATGCATACAAAACAACTATGCAGAGAAGGAAAACCAGGCAAAGAGAATAGTATCCACCCATGGGAAGCACAATCACCGTGTCAGCCTGCAGATAAAAGTGCTCTATGGTGAGTTCACTCATGCAGATGCAACCTTGTCTCTGCATAGACTTGAGAGTTCACCTCTGAGTTTCAACATATTTTTTAGACATGATGAAATGATTGAATTTTCTTTATATAGTATTTTTCATTTAATTTCCTTCATTCTCAAAAAGAATTTTTAAAAAGACGCAGTGGAATATACAGTGATCAGGGCCTGAAATTCACTGCAGGATTGCGGCAATCGTGCATAATACCATCAACTCCCGCAAACTTCGCTGTTGTAATGCGGGAAATTCCCGCTTGCAATTGCAGCAACGTAATGTGCAGTGAACGTTTGCATCGGACCATAAATAACGTAGAATAAGGCTTTCTCCCTCTCTACCTGTCACATGTCATAGCTCCCCTCTTGTTATAAACCAAACATTATTGTGGACTTCCCACCAGTAAGACGATACTTTCACAGAGTCTTATAATGTGAATCTAACTCGGAGTCCCCTGAAGGGAACCTGCTCTACAAACAAGATCTGCGCTGTGGCGGTGCTGTTGTCTCGTTTACGACCCAAATCCTCCGGATCCACAGATGACGCCGGTGCTGGTTACGTTACCAAGCAGCCCAAAGAAAAGTTGAGCCTAACTGCTCAGAATATCTTATTTATCATAACGGTGGAGAGACGAGCTCTCATTTTAATGTTGGTGTGATCAGATCAGCAGATGAAGAGAAAATGTGCTCGATTCATAGATAAAGATCATATTGATAAATAATAGCTGTATATTATGAATACATCTGATATTTCAACGCATAGGCCAAACAGCATTAAACAGCATTGTCATATTAAAAATCTAAATTTGGTTTTATTTTGGAGAAAGAAGCTGATTTTGGGAATGTTTTCTCATCATTTTCTCACATTCCCACTCTCTTAACTTTTCTTTTTATCTTAGCTAAGCTTCTTTATTTATTTTCTTATTTTTATTTCTTTCCTATTAAACTCTTCGGGTGTTTAAAGGTGTATAAATTTATTATTTTCATTAATTTCTACATTTTCTAGCCTTGCCTGTAGAAGATGACCACAGGATGACCATTTATGTCACATTGATCCATCTACATCTTGGGTTGTGTTAGTGCAAATTGTGTTTTAAACAACACAAACCTCAGTCTGATGTTCATTTCAGAGCTCTGTCCTCCCCAAGACCAGGTTGATTTTAACAGAACTTTTATCAATTCAAGAGATTACGTAGAGGAGAGCGAACCACCATAACTACTTATTATAATAATGCAGCTCAAAGACACAACAGATTACATACTTTTTAGACCAAGTTGGTAAAAACTGATGACAGCTGATGAAGAGAATGGAGACGGCACAAGAGAGCTGTCTAAGATGGAAACTAAGAAGGGCGAAAAGACTAATTAATGCTCCTTATTAATCTGATGTACGGGTAGGAGACTAAGACCTGTGCTGAAGCTCCCTATCCTCCCTAAAGTAAATAAATCCCCCCTTGGTGAAGCATGTAAAGGGAATTCCCCCCCATTTTGAGAAGTGAATTTCAAGCCCTGAGTGATGGTCTGTGCAGCCATTGAATGCATTGTGGCCCATTTGTTTAAGGCTGTTACATACTCCGCAAGAAGTGAGAACTTTCTTCTTGTTTTCGGGGCCACGAGAACAAAATGAGGTCATATTGTTTGCGGACGTGATTGAGGACGGCTTGCGGCTTTCTCTCGACCCCTCAGGCCGAGCAGAACTTTCTTCTTGGGGACCTCCAAGAAGTATTGTGTAATTGGTTGGACATGTGAGGTGGCCAAGGTTAACACAGAGACACTTGAAGCAGAGAGATGCCACATGTAACAGCCTTTACTTTCTTCCTTGTGCTGGTTGCACATAAGCTATATTGTTCAACGCTTATAGAACATAAGCAGGCCTTTGCTTACCCGGAAGCACAGGCTGAAACCACCGGTCCCAAATTTCCTGACAGTTCTGACAGTAAAAGCTGCTCATCATCATTTTTAAGATTCCTTCTGTTCCTACACCTGCTGAGTAAAAATGCACTTGCTCCTGGCGTCTGTGACATCTAGTCATTACTTTACTGTCTGACTACCATCAATCATGCTGATAGAAACGTTGAGTTTGAGTCTTCATGTAACTTTCACAGATGAAACGCAAACACATGAATATTTTTCCAAGGAACCTGCAGTGTGGGAGGGAACAAGTGCAACGACGCCCAGCATAACGTAAGAGTTGCTAAACCTGCCTGAAAGTTTCCTTTACCGTCCCAACGGCATCGAGTGAGAGCAAAAGCAAAAGCTTTTAATTGAATGCTACTTAGAGTAATAAATAATTAAACATGGAAAGGGCTTTATATATTTTCACCTGGGCTTTGGATTAGTGTTAAAGGTATACATCATTTTACAACCATTGCCTTATTCCTGTTGGTAAGAGTGAAAACACGGTGAAACATGTCATGGCCCTTAACCAAAGATCCTGTCATCACTCAGCTGGCTCCCCAACACCAGTTTGATCCAGTTTGATCCATGTAAGGATGGATTATGTAGCACCATCCAGATGTGAATGGAAAATGTCTGTCTACTCTGTGATTTCAACAGATGAGCTTCATCCTGTCTTTGTCACAAGGAAAATGAGGTTTTAGGACAAACTTGTCTGTAGATTAAAAGCACAAACCCTCAGAAAGAGCTGTATACTGCAAACTGGTTCTGGGTTGTTTTTGTACTGTTGTTGCTGTAATGTAGCTTAACTGGATTGGACTGGAATGGGAGTTCCTTCTGTTCCTCCACCTGCTTAGTAAAAATGCACTTGCTCCTGGCGTTTCTGACATCAGTTTACTGTCTGACTACCATAAATCATGCTGACAGAAGCGTTGAGTTTGAGTGTTTATGTAACCTTATCAGATCAAACGCGAACACGTGAATATTTTCCAAGGAACCTGCAGTGTGGGAGGGAACAAATGCAACAACGCCCAGCGTAGCATAAGAGTTGCTAGACCTGCCTGAAAGTTTCATTCAGCGTCCCAACGGCATCAAGCGAGGTCGCCTCTTCTCTCATGCCTGAACAACTCTGCTGAGCAAGTGAAGCCGAGGTGAGACAAATACACACTGGTCCGCTTAGTGCTGAACAGAAAGATGGATCATCTCTTCAGAAGAATATGATGTTAAAGGATAGGTTTAATTTTTTTCAACCTGGACCTTATTTCTAGGAGTATGTACGAGCATTTACTTTGAGTCCTTGGGAAAATATTACGCTTCGGTGAGCGTCCAGCATCATGGCGAAGACGGGGAAGCCACTATATAAGACATCATCTGCAGTAAAAACTCCTTGATTTCATCAATGCTTTATGTAGAATGAATGAACGAACAAGTACTATTGACCAATGAGTTCAGATTGAGAGCTGCTCTTCTCAGCTGTACTACGGAAGCGCACATCGTGAACGCACGGCCCCGTATCTCCCATTTTACTGGAGGAACACATAGGGGCGATTCAGCCTAAAATCTTCCAAAGGACTCAAAGTGATGCCGAAACTTTACTAGTGAATAAATGCACGTATATACTCCTAGAAATAAGGTCCAGGTTGAAAAGAAACAACTTATCCTTTAAGCTTCATCTGAAATGCTTAAAGTAGAAATTTTCTATAAATATCTGAAATCTGTCTTCTTCAGCCTTCCTGTAGGTGTTGATGTAAAACTCTTTTAGTTTCCTGTGTCGACTTACCTCTGATCCTTGTTGTGAAAGCTTTTTGTAGACGTCTCCATCAAAGCTCTGAGTAGCCAACGCTGAGCTGAGAGACACTTCCTAAATTCTTGTTCTGAGAAGGCTGCTGGAACCCGCTAAGTACAGCTGTGAAACTACACCTGATTAATGTCTAGATACAGAGTAAAAGTTTGTTTTTGACACATTTTTGAGATAGTTGCTCAAGTTGAGGAATAAAAGTTTAAAGAGAAAAGATTTTCCAGGTCATCCATGCTGGTTACTAAATCTTTGTAACATTTTATTTCTAATTAATTAAATATTTTATTTACAAGCAAAAGGAATGACAAAGTTCTGCCAGTTTATAAATATCTTAAATATCTTTCTCAGGAAGCTGCTAGAATCTTCTGGACACCATAGTAAGTATAGCTGTGAATGCATCACTGTGTTGTAATATGCATTGAAGAAGTGGTCGAGTTATTTCATATTAGATAACCAACTTTGTCCATGTACAGTATGCTGGAGGGCGGGGTAGTGCACACAGCAGTGTCTGTGTATTTAAATGACATGTGTTCAATACATTTTTAAAAACTTTCTCACCACCTCAAACACCTTTTCATGAAAACTATCTGTCCAAAACCTTGCATGAGCCACTTGAGTGACAACTTTTTGGTTGTCTTGAATTGGGAGTTCTAGTGGCTTGTTTTAGATGCATCACACAAGCAGAACTTTATGCTCATGGAACTCCAACAATTACTTTGTGATTTGTCTGCTATTTGGGATGGGTGTTGTTAATGCAAAAAAGCATTAAAGTGGAAAGTTGTCACATCTACAGTTCTTTTTTTTTTTCTTTTTTCCTTTTTTTTTTGTACTTGTCCTGTCCAACATCATAGCAAGCAGAATGGAAATCCGATTGCTTTATTGTGTTGAACAGTTTTGCTTTGCTACGGGGAGCTTTATGAACACAAGGCTCCTCTTGATATCCTGTTTGTTCATTTTTTTTCTTTAATTAAACATTTGTCTACAACAGCATTCCATACCATACTGCTGGGCCTTACAAGGGACAAATGAAAGTTAGTGGAACAGAAAGAATTGACTGAGAAAGAGGAAGAGAGAGAGAGAGAGAGAGAGAGAAGAAAAAACATGAATCCACTTACACAGTTCACTGGTGCATCTGTACAGAAGCCCCTAAACAACATTCCAAGGTCTCTGTTGGAAAACAAAATAAGCAATCCCCTACAGGAGGACCTGCAGGTGGCTTAAATATCCTCAGATCATACAAACACATGCAGAACTACGCAGAGAAGAGGTACAACCTAGTCAGCGCAACAGGAAGCAGTATCACAGTGTCAACATGCATAATAAGAGGTGCTCTATGGTGATGCAGTCATGCAGATGCAGCCTTTGTATGGATGAGATCTACAGTTCTAATGGGAGGTCTTGAACAGAGTTTAAATGAACTGTTATACAAGGTGGTGAGAAAGTACAAACATGTATTCAACACATGCCATTTAAATAAACAGTAACACATGCACAACTCCACCCTGCTGGCATATGAAGTTTGCCGTTTTGTTCTTGTGCTACAAGCCTCAAGAATAAGATGATTGTTCTTGCTTCTCATGGAGTATGTGACAGGCTTTACAATTCGATAAAAAACAATATACAATGTGCACTCTGAAACATTCTAGCTTAAAAGCAATTACTGTTATATCCACAGGCCCTTGTTCTCATATGAACAACAGGAATAGAATATTGGCAGCAGGTTAATACCTCAGCATTTGGACACTCCCGTCAGTGATGCTGAAAGCTACATCATGATGACAGCAATGAGATAGAAAAGATGCAAAACACAGCCAACGCAAGTCCAAGGGA
>JALJCO010012854.1:0-11372 GCA_023101725.1 Atherinomorus stipes | reverse complement strand
TACTACACCACTTTGTGACCAAATTGAATACTACACTAGTCTGAGACCAAATTGAATACAACACCAGTCTAAGACCAAAGCGAATACTACACCAGTCTCAGACCAAACTGAATACTACACTAGTCTGAGACCAAACTGAATACTATACGAGTCTGAGACCAAACCGAATACAACACCAGTCTGACACCAAACCGAATACAACACCAGTCTAGCACCAAACTGAACACTACACCGGTATGAGACCAAACCGGAGACTATATCAGTCTGAGACCAAACCGAATAGAACACCAGTCTGAGACAAAACTGAACAACACCAGCATGAGACCAAACTAAATACTACACCAGTCGGAGACCAAACCGAATACTACACTAGTCTGAGACCAAACTGAACACTACACCGGTATGAGACCAAACTGAATACTACACCAGCCTGAGACCAAACCGAATACAACACTAGTCTGAGACCAAACCGAATAAAACACCAGTCTATGACCAATTTGAATACTACACCAGTCTAAGACCAAACTGAACACTACACTGGTACAAGACCAAAACCGAATACTGCACCAGTCTGAGACCAAACCTAATACAACACCAGTCTAAGACCAAACTGAATACTATACCAGACTAACACCAAACTGAGCACTACACCAGTCTGACATCAAACTGAGTAGGACACCGGTGTGACACCAAACTGAATACTGTGACGGTTTACCGGGGTGCCAGCCAGGTATCCCTCCTGACAAATGGGATGTTTGTATTGTTATAACCGTCTACACAAGGACCTACACATTGGATGTAAACCCTTTCATTTTATGAAGAAAGACAACTATTCTTTTTTTTTGTTACAAAACCCAAAACCAAACACACACAATAAACATTTCAATTCATCTTTTTTTGTATTGCACAAGTGAAGTTCCTGTGTTCAATAAGTTGAGTCCATGATTCCACAATGAAGCCGATGCTGGCTCCCCACATA
Source organism: Atherinomorus stipes (assembly GCA_023101725.1). NCBI lineage: Eukaryota > Metazoa > Chordata > Actinopteri > Atheriniformes > Atherinidae > Atherinomorus > Atherinomorus stipes. The sequence continues at coordinate 10,393 of JALJCO010012854.1, read as the reverse complement.
AACTGCCCCACAGCAAGAACTATAGATAAACAGAAAATGACATAAACCCCATATACAATTTGAGTTCAAACACACATAAATCACATCATCTTAAAAAAAAAAAGAAAGTACAAACTTACAGGTCACGTGATGCACCTCTCAGGGGCAGAACCAGATGTTTTCAGGCGTTTTCTTTTTATCTGCACTGGACAATTACAATACTTAACTATTTGTCACCATATATGAATATAACGATTGGTTTTTCAGTGTTTTAGTGAATGATTTAGATTTTCTACTATTAACTTACGGGTGGCGTCTGCACGTTGACGTCACGGCTTCCGGGTTTCGCGTCTGACAGCGCGCCTAGAGCACAGAAGCGGTGGGGATGTCTCAGGTTGTCAAGGGTAATAATGGACTGTTATACAGCGTCAGTCTCCAGCACAACGGTAGCGCGAGGGACAGGACTGCCTCGGATTAAATAAACACGTTTGCTGGCTGACGGAGCGGAGGCGGAGTTGCTTCTGTCTGCTGGTCCAAAGGGAAAATGACATTTCCAAGGCAGGGAAAAAAAAACCAGCGTGAACGGCGGACAAATCAGGTGAGTCCCAGGGAAGGGGCAGGCGTTTTCAGGGGCGTGTCTCGAGGGCGTAAGGTAGGGCCGAGGAGGAGTCAACTGTGCAGCCAGCTCTGAGCAGCAAGCAGGTTGTCACACACCCCCCCCCTTAGGAAGACCCGCACTAAGAGGGCAGATCCGATTCCCATCGCACACAGTGTTCCCCGACATTATTATGAACAACGAACATTACTTCTATCACAGTTATTAGTACTATTATTAGTTCGTTGTTAGTTTGATTACAATGACCCCTGCAACCCCATTAACATGATGGCAGTGGTTGTCATCTTCATCCTGTCATAGTCAGGCCTGAGGAAGGGAAGCCATGGAAATCCTCGTCATCGCTGTCCTCGTTGAATATGTCCAGAACTTTCTGACGCTGTTCTTTATCCACTTCCTCAGCGGTAGGGTAACAGGGTTTGATCTGGGACACATTTGCCACACGCAGGTCCTCTCCGGTGTCCTCCAGGACCACCTCATAATTCACTGGACCAGTCCTTTTTGTGATGCGATAAGGACCCTTCCATCGCGGAGCAAGCTTGGCAGTAAAGGACTGATCCGCCTTGGATATGGGGTGCGAGCGGATCCACACACGATCTTTCTCTGAGAAGTTTCCTTCCCTTTCTCCCACGGTCATAATTTTGTTTTTGTTTATGTTTAGCCTTTTTCAAGTTAACATCAACAAACATACGAAGCTCATCGATCTGTTTGGCCGTGGCATAGGCAGCCGTGTCAGGATCACAAAAGGCTGGCTGGAGTTCTACATCCAACGGTCCCTTAAGAGGACGTCCCAGGTTGAGTTCAGCAGGAGTCACCCCCGTTGACTCATGCACCGCTGAATTTAAGGCAAACCGGAATTCTGGCAGGTATTTATCCCAACTTTTGTGCTTGTCACTGACATAGGAAGAGAGCATGGCTTTGATGTTGCGATTAATTCTCTCTGTAAGGTTGGTTTGCGGGTGGTACGCTGAGGTTCTCTTGGGAGTGAGGTTCCAGCTTTTACAGGTCTCTTCAAACACAGCGGACACAAACTGAGGGCCTTGATCAGAGAGAATATATGCCGGAACTCCCCATCGTGTCAGAATCTCTTTGGACAGATACTGCGATATTATCTCTGCAGTAGCCTTGCGGAGGGGAAACATCTCAACCCACCGGGAGAAGTAGTCCACAAAAACAAGGAGGTGGACATTTCCATTAGAACTCCGTGGAAAAGGTCCCATGAGGTCCACCCCCAACATCTCCCATGGTGCATTCACCTCCGTTTGCTGCAACTTCCCAGGAGGCTTTTTGGTTTCAGGTTTGTACTTTTGGCAGACCTGGCAACATCTCACATAGTCACGAACATCCATGCTCATCCTTGGCCAATACACCAGTGCTTGTAAACGTTTGTAGGTTTTGTACCGTCCAAAATGTCCTGATAAGGGGTCGTTATGGTGGTGATGAAGTAATTGCTGTCGAAGTGATGGGGGAATGTAAACTTGATAAACAGTTTTATATGGTAGTTGGACAACTCTGTATATCTTGTCTTCCAGAATGGTGTATTTTGTGGTTGGTGTTTCATGTACTGTTCCTTTTTCTGTTATTTGTTGGTAGAGGTCTTGTGCAAACGGATCCTCTTGTTGGGCCTTCCAGATGTTCTCATCAGTCACTTGAAGTTGTTGGGACGTATCCCGCTTTGAGCGGAGCACAGCTGCACAGGTAACAGGTGGATCGTTATGGATGTCCACCGGGGCTCGTGACAAGGCATCAGGAACTGTGTTGTACTTTCCTTTACGATATTCCACAGTAAAGGAGAATTCTTGCAAGCGAAGAGCCCACCGGATTAGACGAGTGCTGGGTTTATGGGTTTTAAAAACCCAAACCAGAGATGAATGGTCAGTTACAACGGTGAAGTGTCGTCCTTCTAGGTAATATCTCCACTTTTCCACAGCCCAAACAACAGCGAGGCATTCTTGCTCAGTTGTCGAGTAGTTTCTCTCAGCTTTGTTTAGAGTCCGGCTGGCGAAAGCAAGGACCTGTTCGGTGCCCAACCCAGTCTGCTGAGCCAAAACAGCTCCCAAACCGACATCACTGGCATCTGTGTAGACAATGAACGGCAGCTTGAAATCTGGATGACCTAGGATGGGTGGAGAAGTTAGGTGAGTTTTCAATGCCTCAAAGGACTCTTGGCAAGATGCCGTCCACAGGAATTTGGCTCCTTTTCGTTTCAGGGCATTCAGAGGTTCTGTCAGAGCGGAAAAATCGGGCACAAATCGGTGGTACCATCCAGCCATCCCCAAAAATCTTTGGAGCTGCTTGATATTCTGAGGAACAGGGAATTCCTGGACGACCTTTATTTTATCTGGATCCACTGCAACACCAGATGAAGATACCACATGACCCAAGAATTTCAGGGAAGCACAAAAAAACTGGCTTTTCTTCATGTTTACTGTCAGATTTGCCTCACGTAGTTTATCCAACACTGCTTGTATATCGCTACTATGCTGTTCATAGCTGGAAGAGAAAATGATGATGTCATCGAGATATACAAAACAGATCTTTCCTCGAAATTCTCCCAACACTATTTCCATCAGCCGTTGGAAGGTGGCTGGAGCATTTTTCAACCCAAATGGCATAACCTTAAATTGGAAGAGCCCATATGGACATACGAAAGCAGTTTTTTCCCGGCTTTCAGGATCCATGCGCACTTGCCAATAGCCACTGTTCAGATCCAGTGTCGAAAAAACCACGGCTCCAGAGAGGGACTCTAGGATCTCCTGAATGTTTGGCAGTGGATAGGCATCCGTTTGTGTGGATGCGTTAAGCTTCCTGTAATCAACACAGAAACGTGGTTTAGGATCATTCTTTTTGGGCACCAGGACAACTGGAGCAGCATATGGCGATGTGGATGGTTCCACGAGATCTTTCTCCAGCATTTCTTCCACATGCTCCTTAATAAGCTGTAGTTTGGTAGGTGAAACCCTATAGGGTTTTTGTTTAATTGGCACATCATGGGAAAGATATATCTTGTGAGTGAGTACGTTGGTACAACCCAGTTTGGTGGTGCAAACATCAGAATTGTGACGTAGTTGGCAAAATAACGACTGTTTTCCAAAGTCATCCAGATTTGCACTGGAGACAGCTTTCTGTAGAAGCTCATTGGTTGTCTGGACCAGATGGGTAGGAGCAACTGCAGAGAAAAAGGCAAGCTGTTGATGTGGTTCATTTGGCCATGATGTACATTCCTGCAGAAAACTGTATTTTTGTTTCCTATTGAACTTGAACCAATAACGGTTTTCAGACACATCAAATTGCAGGCCAGAGAGAGAGATAAAATCAAGGCCAACCACAGCTGGAAAGGTAAGGTTTTGAGCAGACAAGATGACGCATGGCAAGGTTATTGACTGTGTCTGCAATGTAACAGTGATTTCGCTCCATCCCAGAGGTTGCCGTCTTTCACCATCCGCTAAATATAAGGGTCCCCTTGTCCAAGGCCTGATTTCCCCACTGACTTCATTCCACACTTTCTCATTCACTAAGGTATAGGAAGAACCCGTGTCCAGGATTGCAGCCCCTTTCCAGGTACTGATGCCAATGGGAATCACCAGCTGACATGGCAGAGGTTTAGTAGATGATGGTGCAGAAGAACGAGTGTCACCCAGAGGTCCGGTGTTGGAGAGAGAACCAAGCGTGGCTGGACCCGGAGCTGGCTGGATATGTGCTGATCCGCTTGCCTGCTGAGGTGGGTTTGGAGGCAAAGAGGACCGATTTGCACCACCACGTGGGCAGGTTGCAGGAAGATGGTTGCCTTTACAGCGCCAACAAAATGGCTGAAGTGGGCGATTGGGGTTGTAGTTTGGCTGTGATTTCTTCTGGCATAGCCTTCATTGAGGTTTGACAGACTGCAAGCTCCCCCTGCAGGCGGAAAACCTCTCCTTGCAGAGCAGAAATGCTGTCAGTGACAGGGGCGAGAAATGATTTAAATTCTTTGAGCAGCTCAGATTGGTGGTGTTTCAGTCTCCACCCGAGAGAAGCTTTTGTTTGTGTGAGTAAATATTCAAACTGTGCATCCATGCGCTCATATTGTTCCTTTCCATGTGCCTGGAGTAACTCTTCCACACGTTTTGTTGTAGCATCTCTCATGTTACTCAATTCCCCTTTAATAATGGTATTGATTTCCTCCATGCTTGCTTTCATCTCCATTACCGATCCTCCGGGTACAGCCTGCGTTTCTGTTGAAGCCAGAGGAGGTGGCTGTGGTACCAAAGGAGAGCCCAACATCATATCCAGACTGGTCAACTCCATGTCTAGAAGGGAATATGCTGTGGAGCGAGCAGGGAGCATCGCCGTGGGAGGGGATGACGTGATTGGGGGGTGTTCAGGTGTATGTGCTTCTGTGCTCATTTTTTTTTTTTTGTCTATTTTGTAATTATTTTTTTTATTTTTTTTTTTTATTTTTTTTTTATTTAATTTTTTTTTTGTAGATTTTTATTTTATTATTTTTATTTATTTATTTATTTTTTAGTGCTCAAGAATAGTTGTCATTAAGCAAGAGGTCCCATCTGGGGTGCCACTATTTTATGTGACGGTTTACCGGGGTGCCAGCCAGGTATCCCTCCTGACAAATGGGATGTTTGTATTGTTATAACCGTCTACACAAGGACCTACACATTGGATGTAAACCCTTTCATTTTATGAAGAAAGACAACTATTCTTTTTTTTGTTACAAAACCCAAAACCAAACACACACAATAAACATTTCAATTCATCTTTTTCTGTATTGCACAAGTGAAGTTCCTGTGTTCAATAAGTTGAGTCCATGATTCCACAATGAAGCCGATGCTGGCTCCCCACATAAACTGCCCCACAGCAAGAACTATAGATAAACAGAAAATGACATAAACCCCATATACAATTTGAGTTCAAACACACATAAATCACATCATCTTAAAAAAAAAAGAAAGTACAAACTTACAGGTCACGTGATGCACCTCTCAGGGGCAGAACCAGATGTTTTCAGGCGTTTTCTTTTTTATCTGCACTGGACAATTACAATACTTAACTATTTGTCACCATATATGAATATAACGATTGGTTTTTCAGTGTTTTAGTGAATGATTTAGATTTTCTACTATTAACTTACGGGTGGCGTCTGCACGTTGACGTCACGGCTTCCGGGTTTCGCGTCTGACAGCGCGCCTAGAGCACAGAAGCGGTGGGGATGTCTCAGGTTGTCAAGGGTAATAATGGACTGTTATACAGCGTCAGTCTCCAGCACAACGGTAGCGCGAGGGACAGGACTGCCTCGGATTAATTAAACACGTTTGCTGGCTGACGGAGCGGAGGCGGAGTTGCTTCTGTCTGCTGGTCCAAAGGGAAAATGACATTTCCAAGGCAGGGAAAAAAAAAACCAGCGTGAACGGCGGACAAATCAGGTGAGTCCCAGGGAAGGGGCAGGCGTTTTCAGGGGCGTGTCTCGAGGGCGTAAGGTAGGGCCGAGGAGGAGTCAACTGTGCAGCCAGCTCTGAGCAGCAAGCAGGTTGTCACAATACTACACCACTCTGTGACCAAATTGAATACTACACTAGTCTGAGACCAAATTGAATACAACACCAGTCTAAGACCACAGGAAATACTACACCAGTCTGAGACCAAACTGAATACTACACCAGTGTGAGACCAAACCGAATACAACACCAGTCTGACACCAAACCGAATACAACACCAGTCTAGCACCAAACTGAACACTACACCGGTATGAGACCAAACTGAATACTACACCAGTCTGAGACCAAACCTAATACAACACCAGTCTAAGACCAAACTGAATACTATACCAGACTAACACCAAACTGAGCACTACACCAGTCTGACATCAAACTGAGTAGGACACCGGTGTGACACCAAACTGAATACTACACCACTCTGTGACCAAATTGAATACTACACTAGTCTGAGACCAAATTGAATACAACACCAGTCTAAGACCAAAGGAAATACTACACCAGTCTGAGACCAATCTGAATACTACACGAGTCTGAGACCAAACCGAATACAACACCAGTCTGACACCAAACCGAATACAACACCAGTCTAGCACCAAACTGAACACTACACCGGTATGAGACCAAACTGAATACTACACCAGTCTGAGACCAAAGCGAATACTACACCAGTCTGAGACTAAACTGAACACTACACCTGTCTGAGACCAAACCGGAGACTACATAAGTCTGAGACCAAACCGAATAGAACACCAGTCTGAGACAAAACTGAACAACACCAGCATGAGACCAAACTAAATACTACACCAGTCGGAGACCAAACCGAATACTACACTAGTCTGAGACCAAACTGAACACTACACCGGTATGAGACCAAACTGAATACTACACCAGCCTGAGACCAAACCGAATACAACACTAGTCTGAGACCAAACCGAATACAACACCAGTCTATGACCAATTTGAATACTACACCAGTCTAAGACCAAACTGAAGACTACACTGGTACAAGACCAAACTGAATACTGCACCAGTCTGAGACCAAACCTAATACAACACCAGTCTAGAGACCAAACTGAATACTACACCAGACTAACACCAAACTGAGCACTACACCAGTCTGACATCAAACTGAATACAACTCTAGTCTGAGACCAAACTGAGCACTGCACCAGTCTGACACCAAACTGAATACTATAGTAGTCTGAGACCAAACTGAGCACTACACCAGTCTGAAACCAAACTGAATACTACAGTAGTCTGAGACCAAACTGACTACTACACCAGTCTGATATTAAACTGAACACTACACTGTTCTGAAAACAAACTGAATACTACACCAGTCTCAGACAAAACTGAATACTACACTAGTCTGAGACAAAAATGAATACTACACTAGTCTGAGACCAAACTGAACACTACACCAGTCTGAGACCAAACTGAGTAGGACACCGGTGTGACACCAAACTGAATACTACACCACTCTGTGACCAAATTGAATACTACACTAGTCTGAGACCAAATTGAATACAACACCAGTCTAAGACCAAAGGAAATACTACACCAGTCTGAGACCAAACTGAATACTACACCAGTGTGAGACCAAACCGAATACAACACCAGTCTGACACCAAACCGAATACAACACCAGCCTAGCACCAAACTGAACACTACACCGGTATGAGACCAAACTGAATACTACACCAGTCTGAGACCAAACCTAATAAAACACCAGTCTAAGACCAAACTGAATACTACATTAGTCTGAGACCAAACTGAGCACTACACCAGTCTGACACCAAACTGAATACAACACTAGTCTGACACCAAACTGAATAGGACACCGGTATGAGACCAAATTGAATACTACACTAGTCTGAGACCAAATTGAATACAACACCAGTCTAAGACCAAAGCGAATACTACACCAGTCTGAGACCAAACTGAATACTACACCAGTCTGAGACCAAACTGAATACAACACCAGTCTGACACCAAACCGAATACAACACCAGTCTAGCACCAAACTGAACACTACACCGGTATGAGACCAAACTGAATACTACACCAGTCTGAGACCAAACTGAATACAACACCAGTCTAAGACCAAACTGAACACTACACCAGTCTGAGACCAAACTGAGTAGGACACCGGTGTGACACCAAACTGAATACTACACCATTCTGTGACCAAACTGAATACTACACTAGTCTGTGACCAAATTGAATACTACACTTGTCTGAGACCAAACTGAGTACTACACCAGTCTGAGACCAAACCGAATACAACACCAGTCTAAGACCAAACTGAGTACTAAACTAGTTTGAGACCAAACCGAATACAACACTAGTCTGAGACCAAACCGAAGACTACATCAGTCCGAGACCAAACCGAATAGAACACCAGTCTGAGACCAAACTGAATACAACACCAGTCTGAGACCAAACTGAACAACACAGGCATGAGACCAAACTAAATACTACACCAGCCTTAGACCAAACCGAACACTACACCGGTATGAGACCAAACTGAATACTACACCAGTCTGAGACCAAATTGAATACTACACCTGTCTGAGACCAAACCGAAGACTACATCAGTCTGAGACCAAACCGAATAGAACACCAGTCTGAGAAAAACTGAATACAACACCAGTCTGAGACCAAACTGAACAACACCGGCATGAGACCAAACAAAATACAACACCAGCCTTAGACCAAACCGAATACTACACTAGTCTGAGACAAAACTGAATACTACACTAGTCTGAGACCAAACTGAACACTACACCAGTCTCAGACAAAACTGAATACTACGCTAGTCTGAGACAAAACTGAATACTACACTAGTCTGAGACCAAACTGAACACTACACCAGTCTGAGACCAAACTGAGTAGGACACCGGTGTGACACCAAACTGAATACTACACCACTCTGTGACCAAATTGAATACTACACTAGTCTGAGACCAAATTGAATACAACACCAGTCTAAGACCAAAGCGAATACTACACCAGTCTGAGACCAAACTGAATACTACACTAGTCTGAGACCAAACTGAATACTACACCAGTCTGAGACCAAACCGAATACAACACCAGTCTGACACCAAACCGAATACAACACCAGTCTAGCACCAAACTGAACACTACACCGGTATGAGACCAAACCGGAGACTACATCAGTCTGAGACCAAACCGAATAGAACACCAGTCTGAGACAAAACTGAAAAACACCAGCATGAGACCAAACTAAATACTACACCAGTCGGAGACCAAACCGAATACTACACTAGTCTGAGACCAAACTGAACACTACACCGGTATGAGACAAAACTGAATACTACACCAGCCTGAGACCAAACCGAATACAACACTAGTCTGAGACCAAACCGAATACAACACCAGTCTATGACCAATTTGAATACTACACCAGTCTAAGACCAAACTGAACACTACACTGGTACAAGACCAAACTGAATACTGCACCAGTCTGAGACCAAATCTAATACAACACCAGTCTAAGACCAAACTGAATACTACACCAGACTAACACCAAACTGAGCACTACACCAGTCTGACATCAAACTGAATACAACTCTAGTCTGAGACCAAACTGAGCACTGCACCAGTCTGACACCAAACTGAATACTATAGTAGTCTGAGACCAAACTGAGCACTACACCAGTCTGAAACCAAACTGAATACTACAGTAGTCTGAGACCAAACTGACTACTACACCAGTCTGATATTAAACTGAACACTACACTGTTCTGAAAACAAACTGAATACTACACCAGTCTCAGACAAAACTGAATACTACACTAGTCTGAGACAAAAATGAATACTACACTAGTCTGAGACCAAACTGAACACTACACCAGTCTGAGACCAAACTGAGTAGGACACCGGTGTGACACCAAACTGAATACTACACCACTCTGTGACCAAATTGAATACTACACTAGTCTGAGACCAAATTGAATACAACACCAGTCTAAGACCAAAGGAAATACTACACCAGTCTGAGACCAAACTGAATACTACACCAGTGTGAGACCAAACCGAATACAACACCAGTCTGACACCAAAACCGAATACAACACCAGTCTAGCACCAAACTGAACACTACACCGGTATGAAACCAAACTGAATACTACACCAGTCTGAGACCAAACCTAATAAAACACCAGCCTAAGACCAAACTGAATACTACATTAGTCTGAGACCAAACTGAGCACTACACCAGTCTGACACCAAACTGAATACAACACTAGTCTGACACCAAACTGAATAGGACACCGGTATGAGACCAAAT